>JAYJLX010043659.1:0-13534 GCA_036873525.1 Chalinula nematifera
ATGATGTTTTCGTTTAAGGTAGTATATAAAATTGTAATGCATTGATTCTCTGCTGTCAGTCGGTCGTACATTAGCCAGTGATTCGGTATTGGGAACTGATGTGGAATAGATATTAGAGTTGTCCACTACTGGACTAGAAGGTAGTGATGTAGAATGAAGCATTCCCCGTTCCCGCTTGAAACAGATATAACCAGCCACTATCAGTATAACAATAATGGTGGGAGTGATGACAAGAATCAGTATGGATCCCGCCAACGTGAGAGAAAGGAGTAAGTCATCGTTTGAATCAACACTTCCTGCTATGGCTGGTGATGCTTGATGACTAGTGCTGGGAAGTGGTATTGATAATAGAGTTTCATTCACGAAAACTGATGATATGGTTTCTAATATAGCACTACTGCTCCTACTGGAGGGTGCTGGTGTTATAGAGTATAGTGTTGGTATGATATCTTGTAATGCATCAGTTATATTTACAGCAACCAATGGGTAGTCATTAGCCAAACTCACTTGTATTGTCGATATGTCTATAGTTTGTGGTGTAATAAAATCAGAGTCTTTTATAATTGGTATAACGATATTATCCGGTCCATTACTGTCTTGATAGTATACCTTGACTGCACTATTTGAGGGTTGGAATACACCGAGTATATCACCAGCCATCACGGGTATAGGAGAGGTCACTGTGTATTTGTATGTGTTCGATATTGCTTTGTCTGCATTATTACCCAGCCCGTATTGCGCAACCTTTGTATAGCTAGTGTTAGCGGTTGGTCTCCATATTTGTAGCTCACTCTTCTGTTGTTCTGTGGTCTCTGATAGTGTATCAGTACCTGTTAACATACCTCCTATAGTCCATGAGGTTATGTATCCAGATTGGGTGAATGTAATGTCGGGAAACAATCTTAGTTCATTATCTGGTGCCTGAAGGTTTCCAATCCTAATTGCAAGAGACCGTGTTACCTCGACATCTAAAAATCCTTGTAGACATGATAATGCTGACCCTATATATTGACAAAAGATGAGAGTGAGAAAAAATAATCATACGTGATAATCTGCAGCCATTATATGGACCGATAAAAAACTTAAAAAATTAATCTTTCAAGTTTTACTAAATCATATGTATTGCAGCATACCTGATACAACTGGATAAATGAACAGATATTGGTTGTTTTCTAGTTGCTTTAGATCACCACGGTCTATGTATTTCACATCTGTATCAGTCGTCACCAGTGACAGAGTATTGAATGTCTGTGTTAAGGTAGTGTAGTGTAGAACTACTGTACTGTCTGATGGTAGAGGCTGGTGGACTCCAAATACATCACCCTCTTGGAACCTCAGTGACTCACCAGTGGGAAGGAAATATTGGTATATTCCGGATTGGGAATGGAAATCTGAGAATGAGGGTTTGAGTTCCACGGATGCTTTAATGTAGTATCTTACGTTAATCCCATAGTCACTATCATCACGTCTTCCCCATATAATGGCTCTAGGATAGTGAGATATTGCTTTATTCCCTTCCATAGGTAATGGCTTAACTGAGGCACCAATGTAAAAGCCAGTAATTTCTCCATCACAGGAAAACCGATTTGAGTCTATTATTCTAAGTTGTTTTGTTAGCGGATGGACAGCAACTTGTCTGGTACTTGCTTCTTCAAGTGTGCTGAGCTTTCTTGAAAGGTATTCCAAATCCATGAAACTGCTGGTAAAGTCAACTCCTTCGCAGGAACAGTAACGGTACCCACCAAGGAGACCAATGACTATACTGACCCTCAGCACTAACATACTGAAACAGCTATAACTCATACTGCACATTGGCATGGACAAAACAGCTAGCTCACGAAAAGAATAGTTTCACCTTAGCTTGACTGTTAGTATACTAAAGTTAGATTGCATTATAATTATAGAATAATGTCTAGCTGTTGATAAATGCAATGAAACCATGTGCCAAGACATTGTGAAGTCCTATAACCATTGTTATGGTGCCGTGTGCCAAGAGTCAACACAATTAAACAAAAAACATTCCAGAAGAAATTTTTGTTGGCTTTGTACACTATTTTGTAAGTTGTAACATATGTAGCCAACGCATTATAGCTAATAAGCCCCACCCACCTAAATTAGCTCATAACTGCACATGAAGCAATGTTACGACATACACACAGTAGATATGAATTATGAGGTATACAGTAAGCAGGCATATACAAACCATATCATCACTGGCAATGCATTATTCTAATGAAAAACAAAGCTGCTGCATCTGTAACTGTACAAGTCGTATACTGGTATACTGTAAATATATTATGACACATTCACATAGCACTGTGTACAAAAAGGATTAATTGAGGGGCTCCACTTCAATGATCCACATACCTATATTGGGGATAATTGCATCGTGTCAATGCATGCATGGGTTGAGCCCCACCCCCTTTCACACATACTTTGAAATAATATAATAAAGAAATACAGTGATCAATGACATAATTTATAAGCTCAGTCCATGCAATTAATAACAAAGTACATTAACATATATCTTCATAAATAGGCTCCTCGTTTTGACACTGTATGGTAACTGGTGGCGCAGTGGCAGAGTTAACTGGTTGTGTAGGTGGGCGGGGAGGTGGCTGTGTAGGTGGGTGGGGAGGTGGTTGTGTAGGTGATGGGCGGGGAGGTAGCTGTTGATGATTTTTATGTTTAAGGTAGTATATAAAATTGTAATGCATCGATTCTCTGCTGTTATTTGGTCGTACACTAGTTGCATTGGTAACTGATGCGTATGGATTAGAAGATGCATCTGGCACTACTGCTGGAGTGGCAGGTAGTGATGTAGAAGGAAGCACTTTTCGTTCCCGCTTGAAATAGATATAACAACCCACTATCAGTATAGCAATAATAGTGGGAGTGGTGACAAGAATCAGTATGGATCCCACCAACGTGAGAGAAAGGAGTAGTAAGTCGTCGTTTGAATCAACGCTTCCTGCTAAGGTTGGTGATGCTTGATGACTGATTCTGATGACTGGCATTGATGTTAGAGTTACGTTCACAAAAACAGATGATGTAGTTATAGTTATAACACTAGTGCTCCTGGTACTGGAGTATACTGGTATAATGGAGGCTACTGGTATATTGGAGGCTACTGGTATTATGGAGGCTACTGGTATATTGGAGGTTACGGATGAGGTGATGTCCTGGACCAGTAATATATCAGTTACATTAACTGCTACCAAGGGATAGTAATTAGCCAAACCAACTTGTATTGTCGATATGTCTACAATTTGAGGTAAAATAAAATCAGATTCTTCTGTAGTTGATATAACGATATTATCTGGTCCATTACTATCTTGGTAGTATACCTTGACTACACTATTTGAGGGTTGGAATACACCGAGTATATCACCAGCCATTACTGGTATAGGAGAGGTCACTGTATATTCAAAAATATTCGATGTCAGCTGATTATCAGCTGTACCCAACTTGTATTGCGCAATCCTTGTATAATAACTAGTATTAGCTGGTCTCCATATTTGTAGCTCACCCATCTGTTGCTCAGTGGTCTCTGATAGTGTATCAGTACCAGCTAACACACCTCCTATAGTCCATGAGGTTATGTATCCAGGTTGGGTGAATGTAATGTCGGGAAACAATCTTAGTTCATTGTCTGGAGCCTGAAGATTTCCAATCCTGATCGCAAGAGAACGTATTACTTTAACATCTAAAAACCCTTGTGGACATGATGCTGACCCAACTATGTATTGTTTGGAAATAAAGTAAAAAAAAAACATTAGAAATTAGGTACGTGTTTTTTAATTAAAAATTAATTCATAGCTACAATTAAATTACAGTTATTTTATTTGCAATCTCAATTAGAATCGGCTGTTATAAATAAGGCAGTGTCTAGAAGGCCAGTACCGGCTTGCACTTTGAAACTGCTAAAAAGCTGGTAGCCTATACTTTGGTCGTGTATAGCTTATACTAACCCTAACCCCACCCCTAACCTCAACTGTATTACAAAGTATAGACTTTTACCGGCACTCTAGACACTTTGTATAAATAAAGTTCACATGTATCACCTTAAATTAGAAGAGCGGATTATTTGATTCTTTACATTATATTATTTACATTGGAATAAACAAGGATTTTATTCCATTATCAAGCATTTGCATCAATGTAACATGATCCCTCTAATGTCATATTGTAGACTAGGCCTAACTCACCTGATACAATTGGATGCATGAGAAGGTACTGACTGCTTTGTATTTCCTGTAGATTGCCACGGTTTATACGAGTTACACCTGTATTAGTTGTCACCAGTGATAGTGCATCGAATGGTTGTGTTAAGGTAGTGTAGTGCAGAACTACTGTACTGTCCGATGGTGGAGGCTGACGGACACCAAATACATCACCCTCTTGGAACCTCAGTGACTCACCGGTTGGAAGGAAATATTGGTATATTCCAGATTTGGAATTGATGTTTGAAAATGAGGGTTTGAGTTCAACGTGATCTTTAATTTGGTACCTGAAACAATTATCATCTGCATCTCGCTTCTTATCATCATCACAATCATCATCATCATCATCATCATCATCATCATCATCATCATCATCATCATCATCATCATCATCCCCATATCGCTGTCTACTCCATATAATGGCTCTAGGATAGTCATTATCCTCCTCTATAGGAGACGATGGTCTAACCAAGGCAGCAATGTAAAAGCCAATAATTTCTCCATCACAGGAAAACCGATTTGAGTCTATTATTCTGAGTTGTTCTGTTAGAGGATGGACAGTAGCTCTGTTATTTGGTTCTTCAAGTGTGCTGAGCTTTCTTGAAAGGTATTCCAAATCCATGAAACCGCTGGTAAACTCAGCTCCTTCACAAGAACAGTAATGGTACCCACCAAGGAGACCAATGACTATAAAAAGTCTACTAGCCCTTACTAACACACTAGAACAACTGTAACTCATACTGTATAGACACACTGATAGGAAGAAAACAACTCTTGTGAAAACAAATAATCTCACCTCAGCTATGTTACTATTATTGCATTAAAGTTAAAAGTGTCATATAATTAAATCATGTTTATGAACTGTTGATACACGTAGTAATCCCATGTGCCAATTGGCTGCTATAACTATTATGGTGTCTCGTGCCAAGACCCAAGACAAACTGAATCATTCCAAAAGAAATTAATGGATGTTTGCTGCCATTGTTTGCATTGTAAAGTGTACATTAAATTTAAACTATAAATAAACTGTGTAGCTACATAAAATACACACTCTCAGAGTCATATAATACACTACATTCAAGCTATTGAGCTCCACCCTCCTTATTAGTCCTTAATCCATACTATACTATGGATTAAGGAGGGTGGGGCTCATTAAAGCAGCTATGGACCATCCTAGTCTCGTGACTCTCGTCCCCAGACTCCCACGCATCTAAAGAGTGAAAGGGAGTCTGGCACACTGAGTCGATTTTCTTGGCCCTCGGTAAGGAATTTCTGCTGGCCCAGAAACGTCACTATCTGGTGACCACATGCACAAAGCCCGACAAGTTGCCGTTTCACTGTAAGCAAATGGGATGGATGGGTTTGTGGGCTATTAGTAATCAAACATAATCAAAATTTGCGTCACAATTTCACTGGGCCAAGAAAATCGACTCAGTGGGCCAGACTCCCTTTCGCTCTTTAGATGCGTGGGAGTCTGGGGACGAGATTATAGGACCATCCATAGCTGCTTTAATGAGCCCCACCCTCCTGAATCCATAGCTGTTTTTAATGAGCTCCATGAAAATTGATACTACCTGTAATGCTAGTATAACTGACAGTGATACATAACAACTAAAGGCTAAAGGATGAGCTACATTAATATTATTGACATATTGAGAACAAACTTCCGGCTGTACAATATAGGCAGTACAATACAGCATTTATCAAATGTATTCAGATTCATCATACGCAGGTTCGTCGTTTTGATAGTTTGAGATTGTAGGAGCCACCGAAACAACGAGAAGTGGTTTTACTGATGGGTGGGGAACAGAAACAGTAAGTGGTCGTACAGGTGGGCGGGGAGGTGGTACAGGGGGAAATAGTTTTCGCTCTGTAACCTTACGTTCAAGGTATGCAGGATTGTACTGCATTAAATTCCCACAGCACTCACCAACTGATGCATAGGTATTATTAGACAATGGGGGATCAACTACTGGACATGGCGGAGCAGCAGGTGTGAGAGGGAGTCTCTTTTGTTTATGTTTGATGCGAATATATAACCCTACTATCAGGATGACGACAATGATGAAAGCAATGATAAGCAAGGCTATGATCCCTGCGGACAATGTGAGAGGGAGACGTAAATCAGTGTTTGAATCAACAGTTCCTGGCGATGGTTGGTGACTGACTGTAACTGATGTAGTTTTGCTGCTGCTGTTGAGAATAGGTGCTGATGTTTCCTTAATGGTCTCACTAATGGAGTATACTGTTTGTGTGATATCTAGTAATGAATCGGTTATATTAACTGCTACCAAGGGATAGTAATTAGCCAAACCAACTTGTATTGTTGATACATTTACAGTCTGTGGTATAAAAATATCAGATTTTTCTTCAGTTGATATAACGATATTATCCGGTCCATTACTGTCTTGGTAGTATACCTTGACTACACTATTCGAGGGTTGGAATACACCGAGTATATCACCAGCCATCACTGGTATAGGAGAGGGTACGGTGTATTCGAACATATTCGATGTCAGCTGATTATCAGCTTTACCCAACTTGTATTGCGCAATCCTTGTATAATAGCTAGTATTAGTGGTTGGTCTCCATATTTGTAACTCACTCTTCTGTTGCACAGTCTCCGGTAGTGTATTCAATGCTGTATCATTACTATCACAGGTTAATACACCTCCTATAGTCCATGAGGTTATATATCCAGGTTGGGTGAATGTAATGTCGGGAAACAATCTTTGATCATTCGCTGGTGCTTGAAGGTTTCCAATCCTGATCGCAAGAGTGCGTATTACCTCAAAATCTACAAATCCTTGTAGACATGGTGCTGACCCATCTGCAATAGAGAGGTTTGACAATATAGAGTAGAAAAATAAACATTTACATGTCAGTAATAAGGAGATTATTTAATTAAAATTAATTCAAAGCTGCAATTATTTGTATTATTTGTTATCTCTTAAAAAATAAACTTCATATCTGTTGCAAATACGTTAAGCCTTATACTTCATGATATTATTCTACATGAGTATTTATACAAGAATTTTCTGGGTGATTTGATGTTTTACACAATGTTTACATTAGAATAACTTAATATTTGCATCAATGTAACATGATCCGTCTAACGTCATATTGTAAACTAGGCCTAACTCACCTGATACAATTGGATGCATGAGTAGGTACTGACTGCTTTGTATTTCCTGTAGATTGCCATGGTTTATACGAGTTACACCTGTATTAGTTGTCACCAGTGATAGTGCATCGAATGTTTGTATCAAGGTAGTGTAGTGTAGAACTACTGTACTGTCCGATGGTGGAGGCTGGTGGACACCAAATACATCACCCTCTTGGAACCTCAGTGACTCACCGATTGGAAGGAAATATTGGTATATTCCAGATTTAGAATTGATGTTTGAAAATGAGGGTTTGAGTTCAACGTGATCTTTAATTTGGTACCAGAAACAATTATCATCTGCATCTCGCTTCTTATCATCGCAATCATCATCGTCATCATCATCATCATCATCATCATCATCATCATCATCCCCATATCGCTGTCTACTCCATATGATGGCTCTAGGATAGTCATTATCCTCCTCTATAGGAGATGATGGTCTAACCAAGGCAGCAATATAAAGCCCAATAATCTCTCCATCACAGGAAAACTGATTCGACTCAATTATTCTGAGTTGTTCTGTTAGAGGATGGACAGTAACTCTGTTATTTGGTTCTTCAAGTGTGCTTAGTTTCTTTGAAAGGTAATCCAAATCCATGAAACTGCTGGTAAATTGAACTTCTTGACAGGAACAGTAATGGTACCCACCAAGGAGACTAATGACTATAATAAATCTAATGACCCTCACCAACACACTGGAACAACTGTAACTCATACTGTTCCCTGGCATGAACAAAACAACATTAACTCCCAGAAAAGAATAATCTCACCTTAGCTGGCTGTTATTGCATAACAGAAGTGTCTTAATTATAATTAGGTTGTGTTTATTATGCATGTGCTGTTTATGTGAGGTGTTATGGTGTAGTGTGCAAAAGGCAATACAAACTAAAGCATTCTGGAAAAATAATATTGTTGTAGCTATAGCTGTTTTCATCATAGTCTTATATAAATTTATACTTAACTAATGAGCCCCACCTACCCTTTTTTTTTTGTTGTGCTGTTTTATGGGTATAGATACTTAATGTCCTGTAGTACACTAGAGTGCTAATAATTTAATTATAAATAAAAATGATTTTATTAATTAGCCATCACCATATAAGTATAAAAAAAGAATATAGCATTATATGCATTATTGATTATAAAAAAATCTGGGACAAAACCAATGTCATGCAGCAAAATTAAATAGCAATACAAAGTGTTCATTTTATATATATGCATATTCAGGTTCCTTATTCTGCTGGTTTGGGATTAAATAGGGCTCTGGAGCAGTATGACATACTGGTTGATCATGATGTGCATGGGGAGGTAGTTCAGGTGGGGATTGCCAGCGTTGGGTCATATGCTTGAGGTAGTATATAGGATTGTAATGCATTGATTCTCTATTAGATGTGGGAGCGGGAGGTAGCTCCTTTTGTCCGTGCTTATAACGCCTGAAGTAAACATATAAAGCTATTATCAGTGTGATGATAATAACTATGATAAGCATTGCTATGGTTAGTGAGAGTGTAAGGGGTAGGACTATATCTTGTTTATTTGATTCAAGGCTTCTTGGTGATGGTTGCTGACTGATTGTAACTGAAGGTGTCAACTTATTACCGGTCACACTAATGGAGTATAATACTGTTGGTGTGATATCTAATACTGAATCAGTTATATTAACCGCTACCAAGGGATAGTCATTGGATAAACTAATCTGTACAGTCGATACATCTATTGTCTGTGGTACAATAAAATCAGATTCTTCTGTAGTTGATATAACGATATTATCCGGTCCATTATTCTCTTGGTAGTATACCTTGACTGTACTATTTGAGGGTTGGAATATACCAAGTATATCACCAGCCATCACTGGTATAGGAGGGGTAACTGCATATTTGAACTTATTTGGTGTCAGCTGATTATCAGCTGTACCCAACTTGTATTGTGCAATCCTTGTATAATAGCTAGTATTAGTTGGTCTCCATATTTGTAGCTCACTCATCTGTTGCTCAGTGGTCTCTGATAGTGTATCAGTACCAGCTAACATACCTCCTATAGTCCATGAGGTTATGTATCCAGATTGGGTGAATGTAATGTCGGGAAACAATCTTAGTTCGTTTGCTGATGGAACAAAAAGCCTTCCATTATTCAGTGTGATATTCCTGATCATATTAATATCTGCAAATCCTTGCAGACATGATGCCGACCCATCTGTGAAAATTAGAAAAATAAAAAAAATTATCAACAAGTAGGCTACTTCCTTACCTAATACAACCGGATAAATGAGCAAGTGTTGATTGTTAACTGGTCGTAGATCATCGCAGTTTATACGAGTTACACCTGTATCAGTCGTCACCAGTGATAGAGTATTGAATGTCTGTGTTAAGGTAGTGTAGTGTAGAACTACTGTACTGTCCGATGGTGGAGGCTGATGGACACCAAATACATCACCCTCTTGGAACCTCAGTGACTTACCGGTTGGAAGGAAATATTGGTATATTCCAGATTCGGAATGGATGTTTGAGAATGAGGGTTTGAGTTCAACGTGATCTTTAATTTGGTACCTGAAACGATCTCCTTCTACATCTCGCTTCTTATCATCATCTTCATCATCATCATCATCATCATCATCATCATCATCATCCCCATATCGCTGTCTACTCCATATAATGGCTCTAGGATAGTCATTATCCTCCTCTATAGGAGACGATGGTCTAACCAAGGCAGCAATGTAAAAGCCAATAATTTCTCCATCACAGGAAAACCGATTTGAGTCTATTATTCTGAGTTGTTCTGTTAGAGGATGGACAGTAGCTCTGTTATTTGGTTCTTCAAGTGTGCTGAGCTTTCTTGAAAGGTATTCCAAATCCATGAAACCGCTGGTAAACTCAGCTCCTTCACAAGAACAGTAATGGTACCCACCAAGGAGACCAATGACTATAAAAAGTCTACTAGCCCTTACTAACACACTAGAACAACTGTAACTCATACTTGTAGACACACTGACAATGTCAAAATTTGCTGTTTCTGAAATATATTACTGAGCTCAAGCTCTCAAGTAGTTACAGTGTACATGAATCACTGCTTTTATTTACACTGTGTCATAATTGAGTTATCAAATGTATTTATATTGGTGTCATGTCCCTAGAATTAATAAATTTTTGACTGAGAAAAAAAGTATAAGTATTAATAAAGCCAAAAACATTTGACGTAGTAATTAGATCATATACAATAACTACATGTATACCAACAAAAACATAAAAGCCATATACATGTATCATACACATTTATAATAATTGCATTAACTTCACTATGTCACATTAGTACATGGCCTTGACACTCTAAATTTGTTTTTAAAATTCCCAGCTCTACTGGTATCTTGTGAGCCTCTGAAATGTACTGAAGGAGTTCCTTGTTGCCTTGTAAATAAGCACCGAAAAACGATGACATCATTCCGGCAACGAACGTTCGGTAGAACACGCGATCGTTGGCTTTGACAGTCTTACAGAAGTGACTCAAATGACAAACTGTAATAAGTTAAATAGAAAAAACAATTAACCAGCAAAAAAAAAAATCAACACTGACTACAATAACAAAACTTGCAGTTCTTAGATGTATTGACAAGGACATGTATTATATGTGGTCCTTATCATGACTACTGATACTATAGCATTTAGCCATGCCTACATAAATAGGGTAAAATATAGTGCTGACCTTCCCAGAAATCTTCATCTAAAATATCGCAATGACCGTAGCCCTGAAGTCAGTATAGAGATGTATTATAGTTAATAGTAAAGTGATATTTATCACACAAATGCATGTACATACTGTGACATTGATTTCAATCCGTGGACACTTTAGCACCTCGTATAATACCCTGAAGTCATTATTTGGCGTAATACACTGTGGAAACTCTTCAGCTAATTGAGTGCCATATGATACCATGGGAGGAGGAGGGGTGTGGTCAGGGAGTGGGCTTGGAGATACAATAAAAGGCTCCAAGAATATAGCTGCCTATATATAGTCAGTATACATGAGACGTAAACCCAACACACAAGACAAAACAGTATAATCTACTGGTTTAATGTAATAAAAACAATTATAAGTCCACATCCTGTGGTAATATTAACTTATACCTCTCACTTGTAAACATGTGTCAAGTAAAACACTCATGCAGCGGTCAGTTTGTTTGGTCAGGCAGATTTAAAAAAGGAGATATTTTGGCAACAATACAACACCGTTTAGCCAACTTAATCCTACAGGACATGACATGTTTGACCCTAATTATACTGCATGATCCCACAATAATGGGCCCTCCTCAGTCAATACATCCATTATACAAACACAGCTATAGTCAATGTGTATGATATAAATACACTACAAATCCTTAAAAACGATGGTATATAATGAGCCAATGAGTGTATAATATAATTAAGGAGGTAATTATTACCTTTATAAATGACGAGTTGCCCTCAATAGCTTTGTAAATGGTACCAGCTCCAGATGAGTGAGTCAAAGCCCCCAATGCACTCCAAACAGGCACAACATGGGCGTGCCCAAGACTATTGAGAACTTTACGATTCAAATTTAGTTCAAGCTACATATTTGTGGGTGTATAATTGAATATAATACACAAAATAAGTCACACTATTGCAATATACTATATAATTATACATTATGTATAGTTACATGTACATACATTATATATTACAAACTGAACTGACCCATTCTATTGCTTTGTAAACTCGTTTTGGTTCTTCAGTCAACTTGTGGTTCGATAATCTCCCATTAGTACTGTCCGTGGCCCCACCCACAGATGATGCCGGATAACCCAGATTAATCCCCACCACAATATATCCATGAGAGGAGAGTCGAGTTAGGACATTAGAGTACATCTCACTATAGAGGAACCCGTCGAATCCGCTTATGAAGATCAGAGGCACATAGCTACCATTATGGACAGGGAAATATACTATATAATGATATATAAGAGTATACCATTAAACATACTATATAATGGTATATAAGAGTACAAGGATTGGAAACTCAATCTTGTGATCAGAAGTTATCGCTTCATTTAAAGGCGCTATTCTTTATGTATGTAATATAAGAATACTTCCTGTTCTTGTATACATGTAGTACGAGAGTGCGATACGAAGTGACAACTTCGAATTTCAACTGAAATGCATGTGACAACTGTCCTGCGTAAAGCTAGAATTTTCAATTCCTATATTCACTCTAGTAACCGCTACAATATGAGTATGTGGTAAATAACAAAAACCTCCATTATATAAAGGACATTAATTTTGACCATTAGAAAATGCTCGTTATAAACAGGTACACTTTATAAGGGCTGAATAATACACTGAAGCATTACACACGAAACAAACTCAGTAAACTGTAGTGACCTTTTTATAAAAAAGGTCAACCTCCGTTTTAGATTATTAGCTCAACAAGTAGAGTGCATGTAATGTCTTAATGTAGTATATATAACCTGTCATATGTTCAGGGCTGCTGTAATACAACTCTGTGATAGTCACATGATCAACTGTCAATGGTCCGAGCATATAAGGGTAGCCAGTATACACATATACTGCACTAGTAACCTTTACAATAATCACTATAGAATAATAGAATACTAATAGCTAATTGGTGGAAAGGTTAGAGAAACTTACAGAACAGAGCTGCAGTTAACATAGTTAAGGGGGCAATTATAAGTGAGGGTGTGGCTAGTGTGAGGGTGTGGCTAAATTGAAGGTGTGGCTAGCCTCTAGACTTTTTATGTGATCTATGCTAGCCTATGGCTTTCAATCAAGCAGTATCTGAATCTACCTCGGAATCTACTTTCCAACATCGTGCCATCGCAGGTAGATCTAATTTTGTTAGTATTCCTATAGATTAGTATTCCTGTTACTGTTTCAGTGAAATCAAGAGGTAGTGTTGTGAAGATCATTGCTGAACTGAAGGTGCCGTATGGAGTAGCTGTGTCTGATGATGGACGGGTGTTTATTAGTGAATGGTATGGTAATTGTATCACCGTATTAACAAGAGATGGAGAGAAAGTAAAATCGTTTGGTTCTTATGGTAGTGGGAGGGGTCAGTTTAGTGCCCCAACAAGTATGGTGATTACCCCAAAAGGAACATTACTGGTTGTTGATATGAATAA
>JAYJLX010043670.1:0-13527 GCA_036873525.1 Chalinula nematifera
CGAAGCTCTGGGACGTCTACGCGAAGCTCTGGGACGTCTACGCGAAGCTCTGGGACGTCTACGCGAAGCTCTGGGACATCAGTCCAAATTTGGTATTTCTATAATGTACATTATAGTAGATCAAACTGATACACAGTAGGTATCTTATATAATTATTATATATACATATACCACAGTTGTGGTCAAGATTTAAGGAAAAAGTGTGTACATATATGTGATATATGCATACTTGGAGGACAAGTGTATACTGATACCATTTTTTTGCTCAGCAGTACAGTGTTTTAGAGTATGACCCGATCAGTAGTCTACCATAACATATTCTGGTTGTGTTACCACTACATGTGCAATATCAAAGTATATGTGCCCCTTACCCTTGTAGATTCAATCAGTAATGAACTAATACCCATTACTGATCGACACACA
Organism: Chalinula nematifera; assembly: GCA_036873525.1. Classification (NCBI taxonomy): domain Eukaryota; kingdom Metazoa; phylum Porifera; class Demospongiae; order Haplosclerida; family Chalinidae; genus Chalinula; species Chalinula nematifera. The sequence goes on from JAYJLX010043670.1 coordinate 424, forward strand.
TCTACACTATAGCACTTTGACACTAAAAACTTATGTTAAACAACTCCAGTTGTGTTGAAATCACTGTTAAATATATTATATAATTATACCGGATATGCTCGTCGTGGGAACATCTTTCTGTACTTTTACTCTAGTAAAGTGATCTGACACGTTCATCACAACCAGAGGATGAAGAGAAACGCTCACTGATCCACCAGAACCACCGGATACTACTTGCTCGGTTCCCTCCTCCATTGGTACGTCCATGTTTTTTAAGAGGGCGTGTCGGGTACATACAAGGATCCGCCTACTTCTAATTAATAATAATTATTTTAATACAAAATAATTTTTTATTACACACATAAAAAAAATGGTCTTGAAAATGAATCTTATTACTGAGTATCAATCTGCAAAGAAAAAAAAAATACATAAAATAATTAAAAAACTTTTTTTATCCATATACCTTCTTTTGTAATGGTAGCTGGCTTGCTTTCACTTGATTCTGTCGTTCCAGAAGATTTCTGAACATGCAAGTACCAGCCACAAATAGAGGTAACCAATAATAAATAGAAATAACCAATAATAGATAGTACACCATTACAAACCTTATGTTTCCTTTTCTTGCTGCTACTACTAACATCATCATCCTCATCACTGGTGTAGTCAGAATCCATCTTTGGTTTCTTGCGTGTTACTTCATCACCTGATGAATCCTGGTATATCATAGTGGTGGTATATCAATAATGATATAGGATAACATTCACTGTACTAGCTGTCATCAGTGTGTACCTGTGAGTCTGTATCAGTCGTACTGTAGTGATGCCTTCGTTTACGGTCTCTCTTCTTAGATTTCTATAAAAATGAACCAATCAAATATTGTACTAGTATAATGTATGTCTATGCATTTTTAATATCTATACGTGAGACTTTATTGCACTGTATTAAGGATTTGAGACTAATACATTCCTAAGTACCTTTTTGTAAGAAGACTTGCTCCTATGGTGTCGTGAGGAGGGAGAGAGTGACTTGGAAGGGAAACAAATCAAATGTCAATCCAACACATCACAGGGGGACTAACTATAGCTAAACAATTGGTCTACACTACTCATCCCAACATATCACAGGGGGACTAACTATAGCTAAACAATTGGTCTACACTACTCATCCCAACATATCACAGGGGGACTAACTATAGCTAAACAATTGGTCTACACTACTCATCCCAACATATCATAGGGGGACTAACTATAGCTAAACAATTGGTCTACACTACTCATCCCAACATATCATAGGGGGACTAACTATAGCTAAACAATTGGTCTACATTACTCATCCCAACATATCATAGGGGGCTACTAACATATTCTATTATTAGCTATATACTTGGACTCACCCCAAGACTGCTGCTACTGTCACCATCACTGTCATTATCACTACTACTACTACTTGCATTACGTCTTCTATGTTTCAATGATTTGCTTATCTTCTTTATCTTCTATTGGAAAAAGAATCACACCACACCCACTAAATATTTTATATTTGATCAAACCCCACCCATCAAATACAATGCCCAAATGCCAATATTAAACCACACCCACTCATTTATCTTATTAATTATAAATAAACATACAGTTTGTTTCTTATGCTTTCTGTCTTTTTTACTCTTTGCGACTTTCTGTTTTCGTGCTTTTAATTTCTTTTCTCGATCCTTTTTGAGTCCTTCTCGAAATGACTATTGACAAAAAAAAAACAATACTTCATTATAACTAAAAGGTTTATTGGTGGGATAACATATGGAGGCATACGCATACATCATTGACTCTCTCCTCCCACGCAGCTAACGAATCACAGCCTTTGTTTCTTGTAGCAATACGATCAATAGCCTCTTCTCTAAAACAAATGTTGAAACTGAATATAAATACATATGAACATAACACATTTACAGAGTTGGCCTGCTCCTGCTCAAATAGTCTTTAATGGTTGGCCCTGAAGTAGGTGCGGGACCTTTAGACCTCGCGAGGGCAATAGGATTGACATACGCCTTTAAAAGATCAATAATCTTCCTAAATAAAGTGATGTGAAGATTACTTACTACTCTCTTGTCCCGTTTTCCCATAGCTTGTAACCGGTGGCCATTTTATTATAGTTAGACTCTAACTATTATAGGCGTGGTAAAAGGCGTGGCCGTTGCCATGTGGGATCGGAGCACGTGTGCAAGGTTAAAAAAAAAAAGAAAGAAAAAAGATGGCGGGTGTAAAGAGGAAGAGATCACCTTTAGATACTTCCAACTGTGGCCGAGGTGTATGGCTTGTGAAAGTACCAAACTATCTCTCTGAAGCATGGAATGAGTCTGAGAAAGGTGGAGTTGTTGGAACCATGAGAATAACGTTAGTGTGTTTCTAGTACTTAGTGACAATTGTAACCTTTCATCAAAGTTTATTTTACTCTGTTTTAGGGAAGGTGGAGGTACTAAAGTATGTTAGCAACCATCCAGTTGCATATATTATATGACATGTTACAATCCTTTCCCCTACTGTCGTCTTGGTGATGGTTAATAGGTTGAATTCTTCCTTTCTCCTGAACTAAAAAAAGTTAAATTTGAAGATGGGAAAGATAAAAAAGAACTTGAACTGCCTCAGAACCATCGAGTCAATATGCTACAAACATCCTCGCAATGCCTATGCACATTTTCAGAAGAAACCACATCAGGTATAATCCTTTTATGATAATGCTATATATTACTGTGTACTAATGTACTAAATGTAGTATCCTTATTTGTGTGCTGACATCTTATGAGAGTATCTTTTATATTTCACTGTGTGTTTATATGCACAGGTAAAGTGGCATGTGAGGGTAAGGTCATCCAAAGAGCCGACATCCTACCTGTACCCAGTGCTAGTTACATGGCCTTGAAGAAGTAAGGATCATTAGATTGATCTTTTAATCAATGTTTTAATATACAAGTGAGAATGCCCACTATCATTCATGCCTATTTTTATAGACATCAAATACAACAAGCAGAGAAGACCAGATTCACAGCTCAACATCTCAAAACAATACCAAATAACGTCTACAAGCCTAAAGCTGCTCATAAAGAAATAGTTAGTGCCACTCACTTATCCAGTGGGTGTGGTTATTTGTGCCTTAGGATTGTGAATAGCTAGGTTGTATATATGGGGTAATGGTTTATGTGTCAGAATGCATAATGGGGTGTGGCTATTCTGCCATAGGATTCTGTGCATGCGGTATAAGTATGGTTATTGGTCACCATAGGAAGATAGTATTAAGAAGAATGATATGAAGAAAACTAGAAGTGATAAAGAAGTTGTTCTGGATCTTCTTTTCTCTGCTTATCAGCGTGAAGAGTTCTATAGTTTCAGGAATTTGGTTGAAATAACTCAACAACCAGAGGTACACACAAGTCATGGGTGGGTGGGGCTTTAATTGCTTTTTATAATGTGGTTTTTTTAATTCATTTTTTACATTTCTCTCAAGGGGTATTTGAAAGAGATTCTTCGTGAAGTTTGTGTGTACCACACTAAACAACCACACAAAAGTATGTGGGAACTAAAGCCAGAATACAAGATGGCCACTACTTCAATGGCCGATGAAGATCAATAAAGCTTATAACAGAAACATCAATTATAATCATTTGTATTTTACTGTATTGTTTTTTTAAGTATACCTTAACACAAGGAAAATGTAATGGCAAAATTTAGGTAATTTTACGAAGCTAACCACATATGAAGATGGGAGTGCCCCTTAATTAATTAACAGTTAGCAAAGTGAATGAGATATACCCCCCATACCTCGGTCCATGTGCATGCCCACCATTATACTTTCCCATCCCAAACTCGTATCATTCAACTACACAAATTAAATTATAAACTGTTTAGCTATGATTCTGAATATTCCCAAGCATGTAGACTTCCATCGTTGGCAGCTGATAATAACATTCTATCGTTCAAATGATGCCAATCATGGACCAGTATGCTGACACTAGTACTACTGCTACTTCCTTCTTCGTGGCCATCGTGAACAAATACTGCAGGAGGATCTATATAGTACACAGGCTAGGGGTGATACACTACACATTGATATTTACGCTATCATCATTTACCTTTGATTACATCATTCCAACATTTGGTATTATACACTTTAATACAAGATTTGTGACCAAATCCTCCCGATACTGATATTTTACTGCTATCAACAATTCCAAACTATACATTAGATACATCAATAAATTAATCAGACTACAAACAAGTGCGATTTCACATACATCAACATATAACAGACCTTAACGCACGTATGATTCACTGAATCCAACTGTTCCTCATCACTACTAATGTGTACCACTGCAACCGGTGACTCAAGGAACCTGATATCGTAAAGTCTCAACTGATTGTTCAATAGAGTAATTGCCGAGTTCTTCATTAAAGAAAACCCACAGCAGCCAACAGTAGAAGAAGACGATGATATGGATGGTACAGCAGTGGGAGATTGACTTGGTATTCTATAGTCCATTATATTCAAGGCTCCTGCATCTCCATGACACACTATAACAGTGGTAGCTGTGTTCTCTATAAACTTGGCTCCATGTATGATACTGTGTGTATTTTTCTGCCATTTTGTTTGCCCACTACTGGTTCCATCAAACAACGTTAACACGCCTACTTCACCTTGGACACTTAGGAGTTCATTAGTAAGGTTATTGTGAGGTGTTTCTATGCTAGTTATCTCACTAACGAAGGAATAAATTGAATAATGCAAAGGTTTTTCAGCCACAAGTAAGTATACGTCCAAATTTACTAACTGATTAGATAAAGGCGAAGGTGATTCACATGGAATAGAAAGATGACCCTGCTGTATTAAGAGGTCCTCTAATGCAAAAAAAAACCATTATAATAATTTTATATAATTTGAGCTATAAATTAAATTACAGAAATCAAACAGCTAGCATGCCAATTAATGAACATACTCTTCATTGCACAAGGTTGAACTCCTTATTATGATGAAGTATTGTATGGAATACTATATATGCATACACTACACTATATGGACTAGATAACCTGATCTTTCGTTTCGAGTCCAGAAGTATATATGCCCACTGCTAGTAGTTCCCGTGGCAACAACCCTGAATTTATTACGATAATTAATCCAGCAAAATACACAAGAGATACATTGGTATATGCTAACCCATTAGATACAGTTCTAATGCAAGTAAGGTTTAACGGAGTGAGAGTACCACTCTGTATCTTGAAGTCTCTGCGACCTGTCAAAGACTGTATGCAAGGTAACACGTAATGCATTGTACAGTTGTCATAATCACTTTGTTTATAATCTTGTCTGGTAACTGCAATAGGTTTAATTCAGTGCGTTCATTATCATATGTGCTGAAAACCCATAGCCCTTTTAAAAAAGTAATGAACTTCAATTGAGTGTGTCTGTTATTCGTATTATATACATACCAGAGTGGTCAGTTGTCCAATCAAATCCTCGAATTGGGAATGCTACATCATACATGAAGAGCTGATCATATCTAATGAGATTTAAACATTCGAATTAATGGAGATATATACTCAAAAATATTTGTTGAAACCTTGTCATACTAGATAACAACCAATCATCCTCATCCATTCTCGAGGGATGAACTAACCACGTGTTTAAAGTATACGGAATCGTGTACGGTTAATGCACGGATAAATTTTGCACAACCCACTTGTGACCCGCCCCTAACCATCAACTGGAGAACTGACGTTCTACTTGCTTATTCCAGATTTCCAGCGTTAGTGGTTCACCAAACTTGACCAAAGGCAAAGAAAATAAAAATTTCAACTGTTTATCTCGGTCCAAAACCACTCGTATTTAAAGCATCATTCCTTCAAGATGCCACTTTTCGGTAAAGGTGGTCCCAAGAATCCTCAGGAACTCGTGAAAAGTCTGAGAGAGGCGCTAAGCGTACTGGAGCTGTCGGCGGGAGGAGCTAAAAAAGCTGAAAAGGTAAAGGGTGAAATGGTTATACTCTCTCGTGTGCCAATTGAATGAACCATCACCTAATCAATAGGCATGTGAAGAGGCAACAAAGCTACTTCAGCAGATGAAGACAGTGTTATATGGATCTGGAGGTGAGAAGGGTGTGTGTTAGTAATGTGTATGTACCATGTGTAGTGTAGTAATAATGTCATTATAGTGTGTATGTGTATATGTACGATGTGTAGTATCTATGTGTATGTGTTCATTCTTGTTCAGATCAAGAGCCTCAAACCGAAGTCGCTGCTCAGTTAGCACAGGAATTTTACAACTATGAACTCCCATATCATTTGGTATCAAACCTAGCAAGATTAGAGTTTGAAGTAAGATGGAGAGGAGAAATAAGGGGTAAATAAGAAAGGATAAGATGGGAAAGAGGAAGTAAAATTATTTTTTTGTAGTTGACCGTTATTGATTCCTACCCTGTGAACTTCTGGTTGTTTCCTTCACTGTAAAATTGTAATTTAAATAATGGAATTTCATGCTTCTCATGAGACACCATATTGCCACAAAATAATGAACTCTGCATCTATTGTGTAATATCAAACATTATTAAATGAACACGTACAGTCAATATAGTTTTCCTGTCCAAGTTGCTTGATGTGTGTGCACCTTTGGTCAGCAGATGAGGGAAGTTGTTATATTTCTACACAAGGCATGCATATTATATTATATCTATTTATGGTTCAAATATCATTGGCTAGATATTTGCATAGCATAAACCTTGAGCGTCAGTGATTCCAATTAATGCCCATTCTCTACGTGTACTATGGTTGGTTAAACCTTTGAAACTTTTGTTCTTTCTCTCATTTTGGTAGGCTAAGAAAGACGTAGCTCAGATATTCAACAATATTCTTAGAAGGCAGATTGGGACTAGATCACCAACTGTGGAACATATTTGCAATAAACCGGAGATATTGTTCCTTTTAGTCAAAGGGTAAGCCAGGGAACTATTGTCAAGTAGGATTTATATTGTAGTACTTATATTGACCAGAAAGGAGGAAAGGGGGGGGGGGGGGGGGGTGGGGGAAGGGGGGAGGGGAAGAGGGAGGGGGAGGGAGGGAGAAGAGGGAGACAATGAGATTTCTTCCTCTATCGGAAAAGAAAGCCAATCTTTAAAGAATTTTTATTGGATATATCCTAATTTGGCAATGTTATTTGGTTATTGAAATGAGTCGACTTTGTTGTAATGTGTTTCAATTGAGTAGATCTCAAGTCCTTGGTCCTTTTTTTAGATACGAGAATCCTGAAATAGCCCTTAATTGTGGTGTAATGCTGAGAGAGTGTATAAAACATGAGCCACTAGCCAAGCTCATTCTAGAAGGGAAAGACTTTTTCTTGTTCTATCAGTATGTCGAGGTGTCCACGTTTGACATTGCTTCAGATGCCTTCTCAACATTTAAGGGAAAAGAACCAACCACTAACCCCCCCCCCCCCCCCGCTGTTCCATTCCTATATAATTACTTATACCTCCCTCACTGTGTATTAATGTCCTAATTTCAGTGTCTATGGGCGTGGCCTTCGTAGAGAGGGTGGGGTAGGGCTCTGCTTGGAGGTCAAAGTGCATATTGTACTGTGTAGGGTTTATGTAAAGGAAAATAAGTATTGGAGATAATAAAGTGACTATATTGTATTACCTTTAATTATTAGCACTGCTTGGAAGGGAAATAAATATAACTTTTATGTGATATATTGCTAATATAAAATGACTATATTGTACTAATATTATATTGTGCAATACTTGTTTTTAACAAAACAGGATCTACTAACAAGGCACAAACTGCTGTGTGCTCAATTCCTGGAGAGTAACTATGATAGAGTGCGTTATAGCATCAATTGATGTTTTGTTTGTATTAGAAGATGCACAGCAATTATCATGCCCTTTTCTTGAATTGATTTTGTTTAGATATTTGATGAATATCATAAACTACTGCACTCTGATAATTATGTTACTAGGAGACAATCGCTAAAGGTATTGAATGATTGAGAGCGAGAGAGGGGGGAGGAGGGAGGGCGTGTGCTTGACCTTTCTAGGCATTTCATATGTGCTTGACCTTTCTAGCCATTTTATATGAGGGCATGTGCTTGACCTTTCTAGGCATTTCATATGAGGGCGTGTGCTTGACCTTTCTAGGCATTTCATATATGAATGTAATGGTTAATGGCTTGTAGGTTACAGTATTGTCGGACAAGTATACTTACAGAAATATTGTATTGTTTCCTACTCATAATTTATACTGAACCTTGACTTTTATTTAATATTGAGTATTATACATGTATGTACTGCCAATCAGTATTTGTCTCTCTGTGTGTTTTAGCTGCTAGGTGAACTGTTACTGGACAGACATAACTACTCCGTTATGACAAGATACATTAGTAACCCAGAGAATCTGAAATTGATGATGAATATGCTGAGAGATAAGAGCAAAAACATACAGTTTGAGGCTTTCCACGTATTCAAGGTAGTATATCGTGTACTACCATATATAGCAACTATCTATTGCTGCTTATGTCAGTCAGTTATTGTTGAGTATATCTTGTGGACTGTGTATGAAGCACATTTCAAAACATGTCAATTGGTCAAACACTTATTTTGTCCACAATCAATAATTGTGTACTGTACGTTTAGCCAAATAATTTATTAGTAAAATGCATCCGTTCAAGTTTGTGTTAGTACAATAAAATATTGAGAGCTAATTACATACAATAATGTAATATAGTGACCAATATTTCCTGATCCTAACTGACTACCTCCCTCTCTCTAACCCTTCTAGGTGTTTGTAGCTAATCCAAATAAAGCAAAACCTATTCAAGACATACTAATGAAGAATCAGGAGAGACTCATAGACTTTCTTAGCAAATTCCACAACGATAAAACAGGTTTGTTTATATATTTTATGTAATGCTGTAATAATAATGTTCAACCACTGTAGAAGACGAACAATTCAACGATGAAAAACAATATCTTATAAAGCAGATCAAGGAAATGGTGCCGCAGCAGGAGAAATAACTTTATTTTTTGCTTTCATTTGACATTTTTCATGTACAAAGCACAATACTTTCCCGCCTATTAAAATTAATTAAACAGCACTTGATATAAACTATTATTATTATTTATCAAACATTGATTTTAGTTTATACCTCGTTTGTCTTTTTTACAATAATTTTTTTTCCTTTTGTAATGCAAGAGTTATTTTAATAATGTTAATGCTGTTAACATGCTTGCAGTATATTTAACTATTGAATTTATACTTCAATATTATTGTCACAGATACCCAGTTAATATTATGATCATCAACTGAAGATTATAAGATAGAGCATATGAGAACACATAATGCAAAGGGTCGCATAATAAGGAATAATTTATGATCTGGTTCACAAAGAAGACATTAAAAATATCAATTATATGGTATATTATCCATGAATGTACCCATGGACAGTACCCCTTTCTAGCACCAGCACTTCCCTTCACCTTCCGCCTGTTCCGATCCATTACCTTCAGGTAGCTTAACTTCAACGACTAGTGAGGGCATGTACGGTTAAAGAAAATAAACATTTTATCACAACAACAACCAACACATCCACTCCTATACAAGGAAACTGACAGGTACAATACATAGACTTGTACAACAAATTATTTCTATTTAAAGAGCACATTCCCAGCTGATCCCATTACACTCTAGCTTATACCGTGTGGCTGACCCACCCCCCCCCCCCCTCCCCCCCCTGGTGTACATGGGGATTACAACTACTGAATTACATGAGATTGAGTACATCAACATTATAAGAGGATACTATCGTCTTTATTGGGTTTCTCCTGACTTGTATCCATCCCTGGTAAAGCAGCTGCAACTCTTCTAAACAACTAAAAAATATATCGGAATAACACTGAAATTATAGTGAATAATAGATAGAGATTTACTTGACTAAATTCATGCAATTTTAATTTAAAGTATAAATATTATAACTAAAGATTCACTTGTTTCACGTTGTATCCTGCTTTGGCTGATGTCTCTATGAACATAACCCCGAGTTCATGTGCTTTTCTTTCTCCTTCTTCCATTGATACCTGCCGCTTGTCCTGCAAGTCGGTCTTGTTTCCAACCAGCATTATTATCACATCGTTACCTCTCTCAGCTCTGACATCTTCTATCCATTTATTTACTTGTTGAAATGAATTCGAATCTGAGGAGAGATAGAGAGATACACATGAAAGGCTTAATACAAAACTTTCATTTCCAATTAGTGCCCGCGTGTTCATGTAGACCACACCCACCCCTATTTAATAACTAACTGGTAATGTCGTAAACAACTACAGCAACTGTTGAATCTCTAATGTACGATGGTATCAAACTCCTAAACCTTTCTTGTCCAGCTGTATCCCATAGCTGTAATCGTACCTGGAATTCAACAAGAGGGAGGAAAAATTAATTATCACCATGACAACCGTCCATATGGCAGGCTATTGCGCAATATATGTACCGTTCTGTCCTCTAGATACATTGTCTTTGATAAGAAATCAATTCCAATGGTCGCCTATATTGGATTATAAAGAAAATGATTAAGTGTACCATTTTTATATCTTTATAAATAGCATATACCAGACAAAGAATATAAACCACACCTCCCTTACTAACTACACACAGAAACTTTCGATCATGAAATCATAGGCAATAACAACAAAGGAGAGACAATGAAAGGCTGGACAAGTACTATATATCTCTTAACCTGATAGGTATTGTCGAAGCTGTCATACATGAATCGAGTGATTAAAGATGTCTTCCCAACTATAACAATTGATTTTGATAATTATCATCATTGTTGGCCATCACTACCGGACTTACCACTCTGTTCCCCGAGGAAGACAAGCTTGAATTTCCTCAATGGGTTACTGAAATCTGCCGAAGCTGACATTTATCCGACAATTCGACACACAATAGTATGGACAGAATGGGTGTTGGGGATGGTATGGTGTGGTCAGTAATGTAGTGTCTATACCCTAACAGTCACTACCCCTCTGATTAAAAAGTATCAAATTTCTGAACTGAATACCGCAATCTCTGCTCTGCAGATGCAGAATAGGAACCTGGCACGTGTGACGGAACTCAATGTATGAAACTGAATGCACCAATCACATTCAATTTTGCACGTGTTTGAAGCAGAATTAAAAAAAAAAAAAAAAAAAAAAAAAAAAAAAATTATGATTTTTTTTTTTAAGGGCAATAGGGGTGTAGCTCATCAAAAGAAATATGGCGACGTATTTGAATGGACTTTTATCTGAGAGGGCTGTTGCATCTTTAGGGATTGCTTCTGTCCATTTCCTACTTGGATTTATCCTGACTTTCATAGTAGGAAGGATAAAACGCCTCACAACAAAAGAATTACTGATCATCTTTTGGCTATTTTACGACGCCATAGTCCATTTCACTTTGGTCAGTAGGTCCAGCTGCTACTCGAGCTACTAAATTATCCATCTTAATTTATACACAGGAGGGGCCGTTTTTGTATTTGTCACTCACTAGCACAGTTGTAAAGTCCGAGGGACTCTTAGCTGATGTTTGTAAGTACAAAAATTTAATTCGATTTACTCCATGTCATTTATGATTGTATGTACATGCAGGGAAGGAATATGCATTAGCTGATCTCCGGTGGGGTGTTTCTGATCCAACGATTGTATCATTAGAAATCCTAACTGTTGTAATCGACGGAATCCTTTGCCTTGTGCTGATTTATGCAATCCTTCGGAAAAAACCTTACAGGTCAGCTATTTATGTTATTGTGGAACCCCTATACAAAGGACACCTTGGGGACGGAGATAAGTGTCCTTTATAGAGAGGTGTCCTTTATAGAGGGGTATCGGTGTCCTTTAAAAGGGGTTCCACTGTACACACTATTACATGCATACTGAGCTATATCAGTGACCCCAACTATTCACGTACTGAAAATTAATTTCTTTTTACTCGTATAGGCATTTTGTTCAGATAATACTGTGTGTTTGTGAGCTATACGGGGGTAAGTAATAACACTGATACAAATATAGATATGGTATAGTTGTTAATCTTCTGTTAATTGCATCCCATGCATCCTTCCATTATGTAGTAGTCATGGTTTTAGGATGGCAATTTGTTAATTGTAATATTATTCCCTTTTTTTTGTTTCGAAATATTAATCTATATAGCAGCTGTAAATATTGTATACATATTATATACATTCAGCTCAATTTCAAAGGATTTTAATAACTGGCTTGGCTACTTACTATAGGTTGGATGACATTTTGCCCCGAATGGCTAACAGGTAGTCCTAACCTCAGTACTGGCAACCCCATCCATCTCTGGGTGTACCTAGTGTTCTTCAATGGACTGTGGGTTGTAATACCGGGACTACTGATGATTGAATCATACAAAGATATTGTGAAGGCATTCCAGCCAATGAAACAAAAGAGAAATTGATGAAGATCGGACATTATTACTATATACTTGAACTGATATTGCTTACTGTTGGGTATATTGATGGTATATTTATATATAAAATTGTGGTCTGTGTGGTGAAGACGTCACATGCACATGATTCAATCTACATGTCATAGAGCGCTTTGAGCTTGAATTAGTAAGGTATAATCAAAGTATATACTTTATTGGGACAATTGGCATTAATCTATTGGAGGTATGTTATTTATATTCAACAACAACAAACATGAAATACTGTCAAAAACAGCATATGGCAATTAATATAATAATAATTACTAAAATACATAAAATTAATTGGATCCACAAATAATAAGTAAAACACCTTTTTTTTTTAAAAAAAAATTTAAATTTCAAATGATTTGAATTTCACACTACCATTACTAGTGCTACTGGTAACATGTTTATCAGTTACTGCCGTTATGTTCGGAGAGTTATTAGCAAACAAGGAGGTGTGGTCTAGCATCATGGACGATACTAATGGTAAGCCAGCTGCTAGTGATTTACTAACTTGCTTACCAACATTATCTACTGTAACATCACCTGTGTGTAAGTATATGTATGTATGTATGTATGTATGTATGTATGTATGTATGTATGTATGTATGTATGTATGTATGTATGTATG
>JAYJLX010043681.1:0-13526 GCA_036873525.1 Chalinula nematifera
GTTAATCGTTTATTTTTATACTCTGCACCGCCATCATTTTTACCATAGTCGTGATCATCCCAAATAGCTAACTTTTCTAGTTCATTAAGCCATCCTGGAAATCTCCTGGCTTGAAGTTTATATGCTTTAACCAATTTCTTAGTATCTCCAGATGGAACATCGCCATAAACGTTATCCCCCAAGAAAATAAACTTATTAATATTTTCGTCCGCAATTGATTTCCAAATTTTTTGAGGATACCTTTGATCTAAACATGACCCAAAACCAATTTTTGTATCTGAACTTATATTAATAGTAAAAAATATAAATATTAAAAAAGGTGATAAAAATTTGATGGCTGGCATTAACACTTATTATATAACTGATATATCCTTCACTAAATATGAAAAAAATAATTCTATGTCTTCTTGTTCTTGTCAGTTGTACTGATAATACAAGTGTTGAGTCCCAGAATTTAAACCAATTACTTAAACCTAATTTTGAATACCGCTTTGTTGAGATGCAATGTCAGTTTAGGTCTTCAAACAATTTAGCTAGCCTTGAAAGACTGATTCCAAGAATTAAAGAAGTACTTCCTGAAGAAATATCTATGACAGTGGCATTTAGATTCATCAACGATCAAGTAGACACAAAATCATTTTATGTATGGTTGAGGAGCGATCCAAATTCAAACAATGAAACTAAGATTGATATTATTAATGAGGTAGCTAATTGTAATGTCCGTAATACGAGTACTAATTTTGGCTTTGCTGTAATAAATTTTGATCCCAATCAAACACTTGAGGATTCCTACATTACTGAAGTTATCTATTGTAATTACATTGATGGCAATTCTTTTCCAACGCTTAATTTTGCTATTCAGGATTTAGAATATTTTTTTCCAAAAGATCAAACTTATAAGGCCTATTATCAGGAAGGTGATTTACAAGGTGAGTTTGTATGGATAAATCAATTTGAAAGCATTCAAGAATACAAATCTTTTTTTGAGGAATTTAATTTAGATGAGAATAGTAATATTATATTTACAGGGTTCACTTCTAAAGCTAATTGCTATTCGTCGAACCTATTTCAAACCTATAGGATTTAATTATGCACAAATATTTTTTATTTTTACTAATACCAATAATGCTCAATGCTGACACAGAAAGAAAAGTCTCTGACTTGTCAGTAGAGGAGCTTAAAAATTTAGTCTCTGAAATAGTCGAAGACTCGATTGAAAAATGTGAGGTTACTGGAACCATGGAGGGTAGGTCTAAGCTAAACCTTAAAGTGGAGGGTACGGTAATAGGCAAGATGGAATGCAATTTCGATAAAAAAAATTTAGATGAGTAAACTCGATTTGAGTTTGTTATCAATTCAACTTATGTAAAATAATTACTTATATAAGAAAAAAAGGAGCTCTTATGAAATTAAATTATGTATTAGGTTTTTTAGCAGCAATCTCATTGAATATTTCTGCTGAAATTTGGAAGGACTACTCTCCAAGTGAAGAGATTGTGGAGATGACTGTAGTTAAGGTTAAGGCAAACTATGTTGATGATTATCTTGTAAATCTTAAATCAACATGGGTTGACTCTCTTGAAGTTCAAAAGAAGCTTGGCCACATTATCAGTTATAACGTATGGACGGCGGAAACTGCAGGGACTACTCCCAATGTGTTTCTAACAGTTCGATATAAAAATGCTGCAGCGAGAGAACCTAATAAGGGTAGATATGAGGCATTTATTAAAGAGTGGAGAAAAGTTCTCTCAGAAAAAGAGCAACGAAATATTGCCTCTGGTTATGATGATATGAGAGAAATAGTTGACTTGGTGGTCTTAAGAGAAGTTATTTATAATTAATTCTTACTTAGGGTAGGGAGCCTAGCTCCCTCCCTAATTATGTTTTCCTATTTCCCAACCAAAGTCAGATAAGTAATTCCTTGAATGCTCAATGGCACCGTCTTCTAGTTTTGTCCCCATTATGTCATTCCATCGATTTAAAAATCCAAATAGTGCAATTACACCTATTATTTCAACAACATCATTTTCTGACCACTCATCAAGTAACATCTTTTTAAGCTGATCATTTTCTTGTATTGGGTTGATGCTACTTAGGTGAGTAAACTTCAAAGCAATTTTTTCCTTCCTAGAAAATAAGTCACTATTTTCATAATCCCATACAGCTTTTAGTCGTTCATCAGATGATCCGTATCTTTTTGCTGCAAGACTGGTATGGGCTTGACAGTATCGACATCCTGCAGCACTACTCGAAATAAATGCAATCAACCTTTTAAATTCTGGCGTTAAAGTTCCATTGTTCTCCATTACCGCCTTATTTAAATTTATAAATGCAGCAGCAAGATTTGGTTTTTTTTGCATTGTAAGAACTGAGTTAGGGCAAAAACCTAATGTTTCATTAAAAAATTCTGCTAATTTTTTTGTTTTTATATCGCTTAGCTCGTCTAATGGCTTTATAATTGACAACGTTATCACCTATTAAGTTATTAGATTATTTAATCATGAATAAACAAGAATTAGTTGAGGTATTTAAAGATCTCCATCCTGAGGATACATCTGGAGAAATCATCGGAGAGGTTTATCTTGATGATGGAACAAAAATTCAAACAGATTCGATTCGAATAGATATGGATGGGGGTAGAATTATTTTGGCATCTAAAAAATCGAATATGCATGCAATCAACAATAAAAATTGGATTCAAGAATTAATCTTCTATAAGAATAAAAAGCTTAAATCTGCTTAGAAATCCTTTACTTGAGCATATAGCTTTTTAATACCATTACTCACAGTTTTTGTAAAAATAAATGGTAAAAATGCATGAATTATTCCTACTACTCCAAGAACGATTAAGATAACGGACATTCTCAGAACTCTTATTGAATGAGATAGGAAACCTATTTTTGAGTTCTTAAGGTGATGTATGTCAAAAAACATACTGCTATTATATAACAGTAATGAGTAATATAAGGCGCGTTGAAAAGTTTAAGGAGTTGCTAAAAAAAATCCTTAAGGAAAAAGAATCAAAAAAGAAAGGAAACGTAATTAAGTTTCCTACAAAACGTCAATAGTATTACTCCAAATTAATTTAAAATCTCTTGAGACAAACTTAGCTTTGTTATTGTCTAGCTTTATAACATCTGTGTAAATGATTCCCATATCGAGTTTTTTAGTTTGCTCACCGTCTTTAAAAATATGACTCGCAATGCAATAGGTTTTTCCGCTATAAGTATCATCAATCCATTCTCCATTGATGTTCCCAATAAAGTGCATTGTCTGTATGAAGTTTTTATCAAGCTCTTGCATTGCAAACATAAACTCTTCAAGTGAATTAATTTCATACATACCTGTCATCTTGAAGTTAGTTTGCATTATTGATTTGAGTTCAGAAAAATTCTTTGAATCAATAATTTCAGCATAAAGATAGATGATTTCTTCTGCCCGATCATTGATGTTTTGTATGTCTTTTGCATGAATGATTCCAATTGATAGTGAGATTATGAGAGCTGAGACTAATTTAAGTTTGTTCATTTAACTACCTTACTTATTTCTCCTAGTACAAGATCCAATTGATCTGGTGATTGGCAAAAATTAATTGGGAAGAACTCCACTTCATTCAATCCTGCATCCATTGAGAGCTGCAAACAATCAAGAGTTTTACTAAGGTCAGGAATATTATCTTCGTTAAGCTGTGTTGGTAATTGGCCTCTTATTCTTGGTATCTCTGATCGATCAGCCTTCTTAAAGGCATCATGTAAGAGATCTGAACCATTTTTTATAAAATCAGGTGATGTTTTAATTGGTATCCAGCCATCCCCAACAGCAGAAATTCTATTTGCATTCTTATCAGTCATCTTTACACCAAACAGAATTGGGATTTCTTTTTGTTTAATTTCAGGTTTACACCAAATATCACTAAATTCAAAAAACTTACCTTTAAATGAAACAGGATTAGGGCCATGCAATAACTTTATTACATCAAGGGTTTCCCAAAACCTTTCTTCCTTTTCATCAAAGGAGATGCCTGCAACATCATATTCTTCTTTTTGCCATCCTAGACCTACTCCAAGCTCCAACCTTCCATTAGAAATAGAATCGAGTGTACTTAGTGTTTTAGCCAACACAGCAGGATTTCGCAAAGGTGCAATAATTATTGCAGTTGCTAATTTGATGGTTGACGTATGGCTTGCAATCATTGTCAAAGTTGTCAGGGGCTCAAACCAATTAGAATCCGATGGAAGAGGGAAGGTACCAAAAGGATAATTTTGAAGGTTTTTCCCCATTACTAAATGATCAGTAAGACTTACTGAATCAAAACCATGGTTTTCAGCCATTTTAGATATTTCTATGTATGAACTTATTTCACCCCCATAAAGATTCTCTAATCCAAAAAGACCACATATCAATTTCATTAATCTAGTTTAGTACATTTAGACAATCATCTAAAAGCCTCATTGTTATGTAAAGATTATTATTAAGGTGTTAAAATTCGAGTCTTTTAGTCGCGGGTGTGGTGTTAACGGCTAGCACAATAGCCTTCCAAGCTATTGGTACGGGTTCGAATCCCGTCACCCGCTCCAGTTAGTTTATTCCATAAAAAAAGCGAACCAAGTCCGCTTTTTAATTTGTTGTGAGGGGGATTATAACTTGAGGAATATTCACAACATAACTTTGACCAAGAATTTTCTTATTGGTTCAAAATTATTTTTTTGTTAGACGGTAACAAACAATCAACAAGATCATAGTTGGAATAGCATACAAACTTATCATAGCTAGTTTATCAATCACCATTTACTCCAATAGCTTTTGAGTCGGGTCTACGTGTATCACCGTACCCATAAAAATAATTGTTTTTAATCATGATTGATTCCAGTGCTGTTCCTGGATCCATAAAGTAAACTTCTTGACCAAGTTCAGTTATTTTTTCAGCATGCAATTCATCAAAACCTTTTTCTAAAAAAAGCAGATCAGGGTACCACTGCTGATGAACCCTAGGTTTATTAATTGAGTCAGCTAAATTCATCTCAAATTCAGCGATGTTCAAAAAATTTTGTAAAACAGCAGTAATAATTCTTGATCCACCTGGCGAACCCATAATCAAAAACGGACTATTATTTTTAAATACAATGGTAGGTGTCATTGAGCTGAGTGGTCTTTTGCTTGGTTGTATCTCATTAAACTTTTCACCCAATAAACCAAACTGATTGGGTACACCAGGGGCTGACGAAAAATCATCCATTTCGTTGTTCATAAGTATTCCAGTTTTAGCGATCACTACTTTTGATCCAAAAGATGAATTTAGGGTATAGGTGGTTGAAACCAAATTTCCAAATTTATCAGCAATCGAAAAGTGAGTTGTTTCATCACTTTCAAGATCAATATACATGCCAGCTTTAATATCATCTGATTTGGTGACACTATCAATGGTTATTTTTTTTGAAATGTTTTCAGCATAATCTTTTGAAATTAATTTATTAACTGGAACATCAACATAATCTGGATCACCCAAGTATTGTGAACGATCTGCATAAGCATATTTCATTACCTCATTTAGCAGCAGGACATAACTGGGAGAATTATGCTTAAGAGATTTTATATCGAAGCTCTCTAATATATTCAACATTTGAATCAAGTGAGTTCCACCAGAAGAGGGTGGTGGCATTGTGATGATTTCAAAATTTTTATATTTATTTATTAAAGGTTTCCTCCATTTTGATTTGTAATTTTCAAGATCATCCAAGGTAATTAAGCCATCATTTCTTTTCATATCCGCAACAATTTTTCGCGCAACATCACCTTTATAGAAACCATTTCTTCCATTATTTGATATTTTTTCTAGAGTCTTTGCTAAATCTTTTTGAATCAATAAAGAATTAAATTTCACTGGGTTTTCTTGAAAGAATATTTTCTTTGTTTCGCTAAATTTACTGAGAGATTCATAATTTCTATTTAACGTATCAGCCATTAAAGGCGAAACTTTAAACCCTTCTTTTGCAAGCTTGATAGAAGGAGCTATTAACTCTTTCCAATCCATAGAACCATATTTTTTATGTAACTCCCACATTCCATCAACAGTACCTGGCACCGCAATTGCTTTATATCCAAGTGTTGAGAGGTTGCTGATAACGTCTCCATTTTTATCAAGATACATGTTTTTTGATGCAGCTAAGGGTGCTTTTTCTCGATAATCTAGACTTTGAAATGATTCGTCTGATGAGTTGTATAGGACTGTAAAACCACCTCCACCTATATTACCTGCTCTGGGCAATACCACAGCTAAAGCAAATGCAACTGCAATAGTTGCATCATAAGCATTCCCACCTTTATTTAAAATTGCTTCACCAACCTCTGAGGCTAAATAATGCTGTGTTACTACCATGCCTTCCAATCCGACTTCAGGATGAGTAATGGAATCCTAATTGAGAACGGGAGAATTTGCAGAAAGAGAAATTGATAACCAAAAAATACTAAATAGATGAAGGATTCTCATGTTAAGAGCCCCCCATCAACTCTTAAATCAATTCCATTAATGTGAACAGCATCCTCGGATGCAAGAAAAACTATTGCTGATGCAATATCCTCAGGAGTTCTATTAACACCATCTACTGGCATAATTTTTTTTAAGAGCCTTTTATCTATGTTGCTCGGCAAAGGTGTTTGCGTTGACATGTTGGTTTCAATTGATGCTGGACATACACAATTCACATTAACACCCTGCACACCATACTCAACTGCTAAAGTTTTAGAGAACGCACTGATACCTCCTTTTGAGGCACTGTATGCAGCTGTCCAAGCATGTGAACCAAGAGCGGCTGTGGATGAAACATTTACAATTGAACCATTTGATTCAATTATTAAAGGTAGAGCATATCTGCACATAAAAAATGTCCCTGTTAAATTTACATCAAGGATTTTTTGCCAATCTTTTGGTTCAACATCTTTAGAGTGATCAAATCTTAATATTCCTGCAACATTAACCAGCGCCTGAAGCGCCTTAAATCTTGATTTAACATCTTCAAAAATTTTAGCAACATCATTTACATTGGATATATCTAAAGCATAGGTCTCTAATACAGAGTCCTTAAGCTCATTGCATGTCTCATCAAGTAGCTTTTGATTTACATCAGCTATAATTAATTTGGCTCCCTCATTTGCAAGTCTGCGTGCAGTTGCTTTACCAATTCCAGATGCAGCTCCTGTAAGAAAAACATTTTTGTTTACAAATCTTTCCATGAATTATTGAACTTTATTCTGATTGATAATTGACTTGATATTATATCCGACCTTCTTTGAAAGCTCCTCAATAATAGAGGATGGTTTATCATTAAAAATAAGCTCAAAATCAACATCACAGACATGCCATGCGCCATCTTGAATCTCCTTTTCTAATTGCTCAGGACCCCATCCAGAATAACCTAAGAAGATTTTATGATTTGCAGTATCTTGTGTATCAATTTTATTGAGCACTTTTTGGGATGCTGAAAGCCATAATCCCTTCCTTAATAAGTTTGACTCATCTTTTATTAATTCTTCATCATGGAGTGTATAAATACTATCCATTGCAACTGGCCCACCAATCATTACTCTAAAAATAGATTCGAGTTGTTTTGGTTTTTTAAGATTTAGTTTGCTAAGTAATTGCGACTCTGAGATTGCACTCGGTTTATTGACAATAAATCCAAAGGCCCCATCTTGATTATGCTCACATAAATAAATTACTGAGTCATAAAAGAAATCATTTTTATTTTCCCCGTTAAAGAAAATAAATTTGTCTTGGAAGAAATCTCTATCCAAAAGCTTGATTTGCTTCTTCTTTAGCCCATTTATAATTGGCTTTACCATTAGGAGCTCTTTCAACTCTATCTACAAATAGGATTTCCTTTGGTAATTTATAACCAGCAATAAATTTACGAGTTTGCTCAGTAAGAGTTTCGGCATCAATTTCTTCTTCTAATGAAACAACGGCTACTACTTTTTGACCAAATCTATCATCATTTACACCAACAACAAGACAATCAAACACCTCTTTGTTGCGTTTAATGGCTTCCTCTACTTCTTCTGGATATATTTTTTCCCCTGCAGAATTAATACAGTTGCTTCCTCTTCCTAAAAGAGTAATTGTTCCATCGGATTCAAGCTTGGCGTAATCTCCTGGAAAGCTATACCTTATTCCATTGACCTCTCTAAACGTTTCAGCAGATTTTTTTTCATCCTTGTAATAACCAACAGGGACCAATCCTGATGTTCCAATAAGACCGATCTTTTCAGACCCAGGCTCTAATATTTCTCCATCATCAGCTAAAACAATCACGCCAGGATTTAAACCAAACTTTGCAGTAGCTGGAGGATTATCTCTTGTAGTTACAGAACTTCCCATGCCACCTTCTGTTGATCCCATAGTATCCATTAATTTCATGTCATGATGTTCAAGAAGGCCTTGTTTCACTTCAGCACTCCACATGACACCACTGGAAATTATTACTTGAACACTTTCGATGTTGTATGGGTTGCCGCTGGATTGTGCATTATTTAGGGCATCCAGCATTGGTTTAGCAAAAGCATCTCCAACGATTACGATATTTGTAGCTTGAGTATCTTCAACTTGACTCCACATTTGGTCAGGATCAAACCCAAGATTTTTTGTGGTAATGACAGTACCCCCAAGAAGTAGCGGTAAAAATGCGCCTAACCACATACCTGTTCCATGCATTAACGGACAACCGACAACACTTCTAATAAAAGTATTATTTTCTTGCGAGTTCTTAATTCTTGATTCTAAATCACTTAGATCTTCTGGAACGTCATAACCCATAGCTTTTAAGGTTCTAAATAAGAAAGTAAGGAATTCACCTTGCTTATACATAACACCCTTGGGCATACCAGTAGTTCCACCGGTATACAACATGTAGATCGTTTCCGGATCTCTTGAAAACCTTTCCATAGGAGCACATTTATCTAAAAGGTTGTCATATTGGAGTCCATCATTAAATTGAGATTCAGTTCCATCAGCAACTTCAATCCATGCTTTAATATTTGGCAGTGACGGGGCAATTTGTTTTATCCGAGAGCTGTAACAAGCATGATAAAAGACAGCTTCTGAATCAGAATTTTCAAGTAAATAAATTAATTCTTCCTCAACATATCTATAATTAACATTTATTGGGACCCCACCAATTTTAAAAATAGCATTTTGACAAATTAGATATTCATTTGAATTATTTAGATAAAGACCTGCTTTGGAATTTGGTGATAGCCCGGCATCAACCAGTGCGGTAGCTAATTTACTTGAGCGTAAGTCATAATCTTGCCAATTTACAACTTCTTCTCCACAAATAAGAGCATCATTGTCTGGTATTAAATCAGCTATCATTTCCCAAACGGACGCAAAATTTAAATTCATATTATCTCCCCTAAAGATTTACCAACTCTTCTTCCTGAAAATACACAATCAGCTATTGAAAGACCTGATACATAAATATTAGAACATACACCCACAGCAGATCTCCCTGCTGCAAATAAACCTTTGATTACCTCGCCCTGAGTATTGATAACATTACCTGTAGTTTCATCTACCTCCAAACCACCTAAGGTGAGCGTTGGGAGTGGCGACAACCTAGAGTCAATTGAAATATCCATGATGTAGTAGGGCGCATCAATTTTTTTCATATCCTTGGAAGCCTTTCCTAAAGAACAGTAATCATCATTAATCGCAGACTCATTATATTGATGAATTGATTCTTTAAGATTATCTTTATTAATACCATAGACTTTTGCAAGGTCATCTATATTTTTTCTCTTCACTGCATTGAATGTCATAAGCATTTTTGCTGCATCACGTTGAAAGGGTAAGGATTTAGCGGCCTCTAATTTTGATGACTTAAAAAGCTCCTCACTAAGAATTAAATATGCCTTTCCATTATTATTCTCACACATCTCATCGCCTAAGGTGGCTCCATAAACCATTTCATTGCAAAAACGCTTACCATTCTTATTTACTACCATACCCTTTGCAAAGGACATTGGAGGATTTAAAAAACGCCAAGCTGTGACTCGATCCATATGCTTTGTTCTTCCACCTACGGATTGACCTAACCGGATTCCGGATCCATTATCTTGAGATGTACCTAGAGGCATGCCTTTTGAGTATTTTGGTGCATATTCTTCAACCATTGCTCGATTAAAAATAAATCCGCCTGCTGAAATGCAAACTCCTTTTTTTGCCTTAAAGTATTTTGCTTGCCGATATTTTTTTTCTAACTTCTGTGCTTTGTTGATAAACCTTTGGCCGATTTTTTGTAAGAAAGATGATCCAGGGTAGGAGGGAGGCAGGATCATTTGAAATAATTCACCTCTGCGAATTAGTTTTTTATGTTTTTCAGAAACAGTACCACTTGGCATGACCATTACTTTGCAACCAATAACATCACCCTGAGTATTTATTAATAGTGATTTAACTTCAGATTGAGAATACATTCTAAGACCCTTGGATAATGCAGATTTTTTTAAAGGGTAATATATGGTTCCACCAACTCCAATGGGTTTAAAAGGACCTTCTTCCCAACCGCGATGTCCTCTAGCCGCAGGTTCTGCAGTTTCCATATATTTGGGAACAAGTGAATTATCTGAATGATATAAATAATATCCTGCATCTGGATAACTGGTCTTAGTTTGATAGTAACTTGAATTGAATTTAACTCCATTATCCATTAGCCACTGTGTATTCGCAGGCGATGTATCACAAAACTTTTTTAAGGTTTCATCCTTAACTATGTTGCCAACTTCTTGTTTAAGATATTTATACATGTTGTCAGGAGAGTCGCTTATATTTGCTTCCTTTTGAATGGGCGTTCCACCTCCAGCATAAAAAACTCCTCCACTTCTTGCTGTCGCACCACCACCAGTAGTTTTATCTATGGCAATAACGCTTAAGTTACGATCCAGGGCTTCATTTGCAGCACTTACACCTGCACCGCCTAATCCAATTACAATTAAATCTGCTTCATCACTCCACTGATAGACAGATGGATTTTCAATGATTTCAGGACTCTCAACACCTGAGTGCCATGTTTTAGAATTAGGTGTAAGTTCAGTTTCCAGCATTTAAATCAGCGGTCTTGCCTCCGTCAACCACAAGATCAGCTCCTGTGATGAAAGAGGATTTATCACTTAATAAGAATACAACAGGATGAGCTATTTCATCTGGATTAGCCACTCTTTTTAATGGTATTGTTTTTGCAGTCGCATCAATCATTTCATCTGTTGGCATTGCTTTTTTTAGAGCATCCGTCATCACCGCACCAGGAACCACACAATTTACTCTCACATTGGGCGCAGATTCAATCGCAGCAGATTTTGTGAGATTGATTAACCCAGCCTTAGCCGCAGCGTAGCCAGCCATGTATGCAGTCCCTTTCAAACCAACTACTGAAGCAATATTAACAATTGAGCCTTTTCCTGCTTCCATCATCTTAGGCATTAAAATATTTAAGGATAAGAAAACAGCGTCAAGGTTCGCTTTAAAGTTTGTTCTCCATGCACTTAAATCAATATCTTTGATTAGACCAGAGTGGATTGAAGGAGCATTATTTACAAGGCCGTCTATCCTGCCAAAAGAGTCATAAACATTATCAATAGAACTCTTTAAACCTTCTGGATCTGAGATATCAAAACACTCAGTTATTACATCCGGTGAAAATTCACTCAGAGTTTTTTTTGCTTTTTCTAGCCTTTCTTCATTGCGACCAGTTATAACTACTTGAGCATTATTTTTAAGACAATGTTCGGCAATGGACAAACCAATTCCGCTGCTCCCACCTGTAATATAAATTACCTTACCTTCTAACATGCTCCCCCTAAAAATTTAACTAAAATGTTTTCGTAAAACTCAGATTAGCATACCAATAATCTTTAAATCTATTTGAATGAAATGGATTTGATCTATATCCAATAACACCATTTATAAAACCAACTTTTAAATTCTGTTCATAAGTTATTTTTGAATGGATCTCTTCAGATTCAGGAGCCATGTTAAGTGTGTGAGAGCTCATCAGAACATTTTTATTTGGAGTTCTAAAGGCAGGCAATTGTAGCTCTAGTTGTCCTTTTGCAATTCTCAAGGGTTGAGATACTGAAAAAACTAACTTACGGCCACTATTTTTAAATTTTGGTTGATAGCCAAGGGTAAAAGCATTTGAATTACTTTTTGATACTTTATTCATGATTCCATTAAGTTGTTTTCCAGGATTTGATCCGTAATAAAAACTACCCACCCACAAACCCAGCGAGGTTTCATGTGCAAAATTAATGCCTGCAAAGTTGGTAATCGATGATTTATCAGTATTAAACATTCCAGAGCTTGCGATACCGTTAAAAGAACCTTTTTCATTTAATTTACCAATCTGCAAGCCTAAATTTTTTGACTTATTTGAAAAATCAATAATCATGCCATTGTTATTTGAAGACTCTGAATCAAATGGATCCATTGAAGAGTTTTTTCCAAAGGACGTCATGATGCCAATGCTGCCTTGATTGAATTGAAATGACTTTCCAAAACTTAAACCTTTCTCTGTAAAGGAAGACCATGGATTTTCTAATAATGCCTTCAATGAATAGCTGAACTTCTTATTGGTTTTTATACCCAACTCACTATCAAAATTCATACCGGAAGATATATAGATGCCTTGATCATTTGAGACATAAGAAAAAGCAGAATATTGATCAATTAGAGCTTCCTCATAAGCATAATTAAATGCTCCCAAATTTGAAAACTTTCTTGTTTTGAATTGCATTTTTAAGCTACCACTTTCATTCGTGCTAAATCTATTAACCGTCTTTAGGTTAGAAGTAAGGCTTGAGAATCGGCCTGCACTCATAGCTTCATTATTGATAAATGAGCCAAGAGATACCCTGAATGGAGCATCAAGCTCATCAAATAAAATTAATGAAACATTCTGAGAATTAGCTCTTAATGCATCCCCAATGGCGATATTGGAAATATTCAAACTATTATCTAACCAAGGAATACGAACTGAATCCAGCGTTCCTGATAGAGTTGCAGATAACTGTCCCACGGGCGAAGTTGCGGCATCCAGATCTAAAAGCCCTTGACCGTAAATCTCTGCATCAGCATAGACACCAGTTTTATTAGCAGTTGATAGCATTCTTTGAACAATTTCAGTTGCCCCGAGTTGCCCACTAAAATATTCTGCTATTACTGCTAAACCTCCTGCAACGAATGGTGAAGCAAAAGAAGTTCCATTTGCAACCGCAAAACAGTTATTTGCAGCTTCACAGTCAAAAGTACCATCGTCGTAGATTCCCTGATCTGCTTCAGTCACAGGATATGCAACCGTTATGCTTCCACCAGGCGCAGCAATACAAAAATCTGCAGCTATTCCGCACCTATTCGAAAAATCTGAGATTTCTCCATCTTCATCAATAGAAACAACAGCTATGGAGTGACTTTGAATCTCAGGAATATATATAGACATTCCTGGAAGTAATTCAGGACTTGAATAATCAACACCTTG
>JAYJLX010043692.1:0-35610 GCA_036873525.1 Chalinula nematifera
AATCAAGTTTGCAATTTTTAAGACCCTGCCCGAAAAGATCATACAGCTATTCAGGGACTAATACAGTGGCTATCAGTGTATAGCTTAGTTTAATTTGATGACTGCATATGACCACCAGATGTCACCACTACAGAGCTACACTATATATGCCAGATGTAAGGACACATAGGCACTCCAGAACTATAAGGTAAAAAGGCCACAGTTATAGTTGAGCCACGCATGTAAACAGTATTATGAGGCATCAGGGGCGGATCTAGAACTTCGGTGTTGGGTGGGCCTCAAAGTTTTTTTGTTGCCATTTATGGGGGTACACAAAATTTTTGAAATTTAGACTTTAAAGATAGGCCATGTTGGCTACAGTAACAATACTTTCAAGAACAATGATTCAAGGTTAATCGGGTGGGCCTATAGCCCTGCCAGGCCCACCCTTAGATCTGCCACTGAGTGGCATTATAGACAGACACACAGACATACCGGCAGACAGTGAAATATGTGCCAAGGAATCAAAGGACATGTAGTCATTATATTCCACTCATATACAGATCAGGGAACTGGTAGGACCATTTTAATTGTTCTAGGGGTCCATTTTTATTGGACCCATATATCTAACAGGTGGGGTCCTATTTTATCAAGGGGGGTCCAGTTTTAACAGGCAGTTTAGTTCCGGGGGGTCCATTTTTAATGATAATTTAGTTCCGGGGGTCCATTTTTCTCGGGGGTCCAATTTTAATGTGACAGGTGTATCACTGTTTAGAGTAAGCAATACCAGGTATGTCTTACATGCCAGCTATACGCTACTGCCAATGATCAACGTACGAAATGTCTGCTTGTGATCATAATGACAAGTGGGATTGAGAATTCGAAATGATGCACAACAATTATAATAATTTGTAATTCTTATTCAATTTAGTTTTCCACCAATCAGTGTAGTAGATCTATTAGTTTTATTATTGAAATATACGCACAATAAACAAAACGTTTTTCGATGTTTAAATTGACATTTATGAGGGTAGGTCAATACATAATTATGAACACTATTATGCGAATTAATCACAAACAGTTTAATAGCTATAATCCTTTGAGAGCTGTCAACTTCTGTAATGTCAAACATGGGTACAGCTAGGTGGGGCTGCCTGGGCGTGGCTTTGTGTATGATATATTCTACAGCTATACCCAACATGAACAATCACTAAAGTACGTTTACGTTGAGTTGAGGATTTGCTTCATTGGCAAATATAATTACTTTCATAATGATACACTTTACTTTTAGTTATTAAAAAAAAACATCAAAGTAATTTTCAGTCTATTATTTTTAAACATACAGATAAAAAACGATAGACATCAATAAAAACAAAATTACTCCACATAAGAAAACAATACTGAAGGAGTCCCACCCACTCATATATAGCAGTACAGTTACAATAATGATAGCAATACTAATAGTTAACGTTGTTGATGTTTAGTGTAGCAATCCTTAACAATATCCGTATAGTTCAAGTAATGGGTAATAAGCACAGCCTGGAGTCCGACATATAGCATCTTGGGTGATTGGGAATTCGTTCTCTCTGAAACACCTTCCACTCTAGATCGATCATTGTATTGATATTGCGATTGGTGAATCCCATATGCAGTGGGTGTGGCTCTACTGGAAGCAATAGGTGTATATCCAGTGGGTGTGGTGGTATAAATAGGTGTGGCTCTACTGGTAGCACTAGGGGTATATCCAGTGGGTGTGGCTCTACTTGTAGCGCTAGGGGTATATCCAGTGGGTGTGGCTTTACTGGTAGCATTAGGGATATATCCAGTGGGTGTGGCTCTACTGGTAGCAATAGGGGTACGTCCGATGGGTGTGGCTCCACTATTAGGCGTGTATCCAGTAGGCGTGGTTTCACCAGTGGTATATCCATTCATTACATGCTTGTACCAGACAATACTCCACCTCCATGATCATAACCTTCTATTCCGCTTCTTCCCATATTTGGTGAGCCCAATTTTCCCTGTAAAAATGCCTTCTTCATTTGTAGTGCATGTTGCTGGCAGACAAGGTTAGATATGGCAATATTCTGGTCGAGGTCACAGAGAAAGCAGGATTGACCTTTAAGTGTATAAACAAAATAGAGTCGAGTTATTACTGAATATACATGTAATTAATTTACCTGTGCTTCCACCTCTGCTGTTGGTACCACTGTTTGTTCTTTGTTCATGTTTCTGCTGATCTCCATAGTGTGGGTTAGCCTGAGGTGGGTGTGTCGGGGGCATGTTTGTATACACGTAGGTGGTATCAGGGTCAGAAGGCGGAGGTTCCTGCTTGGGTTGTTCCCTTGATACGGCCAATGGTTCAACTGGGCTACCATAGATGCGACTATGAGTGGGAGGGTCACGAGCGTCAGGAGGTTGTTGGAAGGAATGCTCGCTTAAGAATAGTTTTTTAGCTTCCTCTTTAGCGAAATAACAGTTGTTACAGTGACAATTGAATGATTTAAAGCTCGGGTACAATTCAGTATGGCTCAGACCCCCTACCCTGATGTACCCAATGGTAGTATTATATCTCACCTAATGATGGGTGAACGGTTGCCTAAACCTGATGAATGTCTGGATGAAATGTTAGTGACATATATGTACTACATGTACATGTATAACATGAGTATTGTAACACATTATTATAGTGTATCAATCATACATGTACATGTACCCTTATACAATGCAATGTACATGTAATGTTAATATAGTGCTATACATGTACATGTACACATGTACTTGATACAGTGTAATGTACAGTGAAATGCTCCATTGCTCGAACACGTGAGCTAGGAAAATACAAAATCAAATTCACACCATTCACAAGGAAGGATATGCTTCATGTTCGAGTAGCTGGTGTAAATCTAACTCCAGAAGTTGTTCCAGTTATACCCACACCAGAAGCCAGAGGTGAACCAATCAAAGTCATACGAGGATTAAACAGGCCACAAGGTGTAGCGGTGTTTCAAAATGGAGATATCGTTATTGCTGAGAATGGCACACACTGTCTAACGCTATTTGATAAAACTGGAGAAAAGAAAGGAACAATTGGTTCAAAAGGTAACGAAGATGGTTATTTCATGCATCCAAACAGAGTGGCTATTTCAATGGATGACCATATTTTAGTAACAGATGATCATCGACTTCAGAAGTTTAATGCTAACGGAACCTTGATCAAGGCAATCAACGGTGGTGAAAGCAGTGGGGACCAGTTCAAATATCCAGAGGGCATTGCGGTCCAACCCAGGACTGGACAGATATTTGTAGCCGACAGTTTGAATAACCGTATTCAAGTATTCACTGATGATCTGTTCCCTGTGCGTACCATTAACCCAAGTGGGTTTCTACTGCTCGATCCTACAAAGATTGAAAAACCCTCATGACATAGCAGTAGACAATAATGGATTCCTGTACATAGCAGATAGAGAAAAGAACTGCATCAGGCAGTTGAATGATGAAGGAAAGATGATTCGTAAGTTCGGTTCCAGAGGATCTTCTCCAGACGGTCACTTGTCTGCTCCATCCTCTCTGGTTGTCCATAATGATTTCGTGTATGTCAGTGAATGGGGTAATCATCGTGTGTCTGTATTTAAGACTAGTGGTGAGTTTGTTCGTTGTTTCAGTGGATATGGTAAAGAACCTGCAGGGGAGGGGGGTAAGCTGTGTGAACCACACGGGATAGCTATGGATGCCTCCGGGGATTTGTATGTTTGTGATACAAAGAATAATAGGATTGTTGTTTTTTAATACAGGTTTTTTTATTTATAATTTTGCTATTCATTAACTGCTTGATATAATAGCCAATTTTTATTATTATATTCATAACTAATAAAAAAGATTCATGTTGCATGCATATGCGCACATGCATGCTAACGATTTTATATGCATGTGCTGTAGACTTTCACGTGCAATGATTGATTAAGGAATGACACATCATATATATTATATATGTGATTGGGGCTATGCAAACCCCCCCCCCCCCCCCCCCACCACCCAAACATTAATTGTAACTAGGGAATTTGTTGCACTAAATATCAGTCTTGCATATTTGCAACCCTGTATCTTGAAAACTATAATCTTTTGGCAGTAATTTTTCAGTGCAATAATTAAGTGGAATTCAGCAACGAAAGAAAAAACCATTTTCATATATCATAATAGTTAAAATGATAATCACAGTAATCAGGACAGCTGCTATCAGCATAATCACTACAGCCTGAAGCTATACAACGGTTACGAGTATCGTCAGTATAGTCTGGAGTTTCATAAGGGATCTTGGATGGGAGATCATGACTATCATTTCTCCCTGTATTACCCCTCTCCACTCTTGAATGAGGAGGTCGTTGTGCGGACAAAGAAGGTTGCAATCGTGGTACTAAAAATTTTAGCGGTTGTGACCTCTTTTCATGTCTAGTGGGTGCCACCAAATTGGTGGATGTGGTACCGGTGGAGGGTGTCAATCCACTGATGCTATCAAGCTTAGCCATTTTACCAATACCTGTTTTTGGAAGATTGTTTCTTTCAAATTTCCATTTGACATCCTTAACAGTGACGTCTAGTACTTTGTCTACCTTTTGAGTAGCCTTATTCATTTCCTCCATCATTGCATGCTTTTGGCTCAGTATTGCTTCTCTCGTTGAATCCTTGAGCTTACATTCCATCTTTTCCACACACATCTTTAACTGGGTGAGTAAGCCCTCTGCTAGCTGTTTCTGAGGTCGTATCTCTTGCAGGTTTTGTTTTACAATAGTGTCCACTTCTTGTAATAAGAGCTTTTGTGATCGTTGTATGTCATTGATGAGCTTTTTAGCATGTTGATTGATTTGTTCCTTGATGCTTTCTTTTTGTTGCTGAACTTCTCTTTCTCTGGTAGCAAGTCGTGTTACAGTGGTGTCTGTGTTGGCTACTTTTTGCTTAACTTGACCAATGCTATCCAGTATTTGTTGATGGTGTTTAGGATAGCACTCTGATATGAGGCCATAGGTGTGTTTATTGTGTTCTTCACTGATGGTACAGTCTCGACAGATGACTTTGCTACAGGTTTCACAGAAAACAGTTAGATGATCCTTGTGCTTAGAGCAGGTCTGAAATACAGGTTGGTTTGACATCTTCTTCAACATGTCAATCATGGTATTCATTCGAAAATCAACTGGCAGATTATCAACACCTCCAGGAGGAAGCCGAAATTCTTTGCGGCAGGTTGGGCAATCCTTGGTAGGGTTACCAAACCTATTCTATTATTACAGATAAAACAGGATATTTTTAATAGGTTTTTATGAAGCCATGTCAAACCATACCACTCACCCCTGCCATCCGTTTGATGCATTTCGAGCAGAACACATGTTGACATGGAAGTATTCTGGGGTCAGTGAGCTTCTCCAAGCAAACACCGCAAGTAACCTCCTTTTCAAGATCTTCTATTACCTTAGAGTCAATTAAACGGCTTGTCGAGTTCGAGGGTTGACACGAATCGGCCATTTTCAGGAATTGTTTTGTCTATACGTACTACGTACGTATCATTGTATGGGCGGGCCGCGCCGGTCCATAGGAGCCCCACCCTTATTCTGTAGATTTTTGCACGTCAATATACTTTTACCTTATTTGCAATTAGATCTACAATTCTAAAAATAATTGTATGTATTCACAGCACAAATCTCCAGTTCGAGATCTATATATGCTTTGATTTTATTAGTGGTTAAAATAGTAGCAACATTATAGTCTACTGCGTACACAAATTCAGTGCATCATTATTAGCATACACTATTTTATAGATTGATGCATCATTAATAAAAACAAGTTTTAGTACACTTGTTACTGAATCATTGATTTGAAATGATTCCATGCATTAAATTCATAGATGATTGTGATAAGATACAAGCAAGCAATTTACTGCTTTCAATTTATGGAAAAAAAAAAGATATCAAAGTTATTTGTTTTATCTCACTTACACGTAAGTTATTTTTATAACATACAGATGAAAAATAGACATTAATAAAAACACAATTACTCCATATAAGGAAATAGTACTGAGGGGAGGTCACCATATACATACAGCAGTTACACACAATAATAATGATAACAATACTAACACATGTAGCTAATGTTGTTGATATTTAGTATAACAGTCCTTACAATATCTATATAGTTCAGATAATGGGTATTGACTACAACCTGGAGTCGCACACAGTATCTTGGGTGATTGGGGATTCATTCTCTCTGAAACACCTTCCATTCTAGACCGATCATTGTATTGATATTGCGATTGGTGAATTCCATATCCAGTGGGTGTGGCTCTACTGGAAGCAATAGGCTTATATCCAGTGGGCGTGGTGGTATAAATTGGTGTAGCTCTACTGGTAGCGCTAGGGGTATATCCAGTGGGTGTGGCTCTACTGGTAGCTCTAGGGGTATATCCAATGGGTGTGGGGGTGTATCCAGCAGGCATGGTTTCACCAGTGGTATAGCCATTCGTAATGTTCCCTCTTATACCAGCTGTACTTGTGCTTGTACCAGATGATATTCCACCTCCATGATCATAACCTTCTGTTCCGCTTCTTCCCATATTTGGTGAGCTTTCCAATTTTCCCTGTAAAAATGCCTTCTTCATTTGTAGTGCATGTTGCTGGCAGACAAGGTTAGATACGGCGATATTCTGGTGGAGGTCACAGAGAAAGCAGGATTGACCTTTAAGTGTATAAACAAAATAGAGTCGAGTTATTACTGAATAAACATGTAATTAATTTACCTGTGCTTCCACCTCTGCTGTTGGTACTATTGTTTGTTCTTTGTTCATGTTTCTGCTGATCTCCATACTGTGGGTTAGCCCGAGGTGGGTGTGGTGGGGGTGTATTTGTATACATGTGGGTGGTATCAGGGTCAGGGGGCGGAGGTTCCTGCTTGGGTTGTTCCCTTGATACGGCCAATGGTTCAACTGGGCTACCATTGCTATGACCATGAGCCGGGGGGTCACGAGGGTCAGGAGGTCGTTGGGAAGAACGCTCGCTTGAGAATCGTTTCCTAGCTTCTTCCTTAGCGAAATAACAGTTGTTACAATAACCGTAGAATGCTTCACAGCTTGGGTACAACCCACATTCTTTGCATATACGTTCTGATGCTGGTTTGGGCTGGGGTTCTTCGGTCTTCTTCATGAAGCAGCCATGGCAGAGCCCTCCATATTCCTCTGAGCTATAGTACACACGACACACCGGACACTTTGGAGCGGAATCAGACCGAAGCCTGGTATCGGAACCAGTCCCAGTATGAGGCTCATATGGTGGTTGCTGGTTCTCTTTGACCCTTCCCAGTACCAGTTCATCTTTGCTATGAGTTCGTCGGGCAACGCCCTCTAAACTGCCACTCCCTCTTCTTAAATCACCGGTTCCACTACCTGAGGACATTCGATTTCGGTAGCAGGTTGAGCAATAATACATTTTCTCCTTTGTTCCCTGAAACTCACAGCCAGAAGTTCTGCACGGTCTTATTTCATCAGATACGGGGGCGACTGAGCTACCAGAGGGCTTCCGCTCCACCGAGCTACCAGAGGGCTTCTGCTCCACCGAGCCACTCCCACTTCCTGTTTTCTTTGAGTGGTAACACTCGTGGCACATTCCCAGGAGGTCTGGCTGTCCAGGCTTTGTCTGGCAGTTACAGCAACGCAAAGCGGATACCTGAGGGATTAAAGATGAGTTTTGTTTTCTGTGACATTGAGAACAGAGTCCATTCAAGCTGGGATCACCATAAAAATCGCAACCGTTTTTGCATTTGGTGCGGCCATCTTGAACCACGGCTCCTGCAGTTGGGACAACAAAGGCACTTCGCTGGTTGTTTACCTTTGATTGCTTCTGGTCATGTTGATACGCATCGAAACACTTCTCAACAAAACCGCTAAGAAGTGGTTTCATATATGCTGGTTTTTCGTTGATATGGATCTCGGCACAAGCCACGCCCCCTCCAGCTTCTGGGTGAGGAACATAAGCAACATTTAGGTAGGCTTGTAGACAATCCCAATCGGTTTCCTTAGCCACCTTAAACATTACAGGGAAAACATTATTTGTCAGTGAGTGTGTTATTGGTATAATGATACGCCCACTCTTGTGTTCCTGCGGTACATCCCTTACCACTAGACTCACATAATGGCCCCCATTGAATGCTATAGGCAAAGGGCTCTTGTTACAATCCCGGGGATGCCATAACAACGGTAGATATAACCCTTGGAAGTTAATCTTCTGGAGGGTCACGCCCCCTTCTATACCGGCCGAGTGAATCTTATCCATGGAGTAGACCACGATGGGTCTACGGAGGACGTTGGCTAGTACAAATATATGAAACTGCTCCAGACCCTGTAGGGTACCACCCCTTTTAGTCATTGATACGCTTTCCACTACGGTCGACCACTCCCCCTCCCATTGACTCTTGTCCAGCTGTACTCCGATAGTTGACATCTCCTTTTCCCGCCACTCCCGCCAACGAGGGTACAGGACTTCGTAGGCTTGTCTTGATAATAGGGAATTATAGACGGCTTTCCTTAATATGAATTGCCTGTCCTGAAAGCCCCACATGCCCAATGAGGAAGCATGGAGTAGGCAGTTCCCGTCTCCTGATGTGGATAGCGGGATTAAACGGGACGCTTCCCGGCACCAGTTGATTATTTTAGCCGACTCTAGGTCGTCTTTGACTCTGTGATCGACAAGACGTCGGAATACGTAGTCTCGGAAATCCTTCGGGTAGTCTTTGAGCGAGGGAAGGGTTAGTGTGAATTTCGGGGTCACTGCGAAGTAGCTGGTTGTTTGGCTCGAGTGCTCGCCCTGGTGTAGGTCTTGCTCTACGTAAGACATACACGACTGGGTGCGCTGCAAATCAGCACTGGATATTGAGCGAGGTAATACGGGATGGTGATGATCCATGATGGACGTTGGAGCTTCGAGTTCTTCTTTGGATTTTTAGATGATGATCTATTATTATCTAATTGATGGGGCGTGGTTTGGAACTGGAAAGTTGGTTAGGTATAGCCCCTGGTTATTTCCCTTAGATCTATAACGTCATTGTTATTTTTATCTGCTTTTTCTCCATTATTTTTATGTAGACTACATGATCTAGAAGAGTAAGAAGGCTACAAAAGTGACCACTGAGCGGTAGTGAACGCAGTGAGAGCTGAAGGAATTAAAAGCAGCTGAAAAGTGAAGAAATAGGTTATTTGGCAAGCGAAAATGGACCTTGACGACATTGCCAAAGCTGCTAACGGAATTGGCTCGGATTCCAGGAAGCTGAAACAAGAGATAGAAAAATTCATAGACATCTATTTCACTTGGGCTCCCATTCGGGTGCAGACGATATCCGTGGTCAGAGAAATAGGGAAGCGTATCGATAAACACCACAAGAATGCAAACATTTCCAAGATTGTTGGAGGTTCTACTGCCTTAGTAGGTGCAGGAATGGCGGGATTGGGTGTAGGCCTGGCTCCATTGACACAGGGACTATCAATTCCCCTTACCGTAACTGGTGTTGCAATTTGTTCTGCAGGAGGTGCCACTGGGGGAGGGGCAATCATATTCGATCACGTCCTACGAAAGAAGAACAAAGATGAAGCAATCGATATGCTAAAGACAGACCAGAGAATAACGGAATCCCTGGCCTCATGTATTGTTCGTATACAGAAACTAACAGATCATATCGAAACAGCTGCTACATTCATTGCACAGCACTATCAAACTCAGGAATATATGTACAAATGTGCATTAGGAGGGAAACCCAGTAGGTATGATGAGAGTGGTACAGGTGCTGTGCTACCGGTTACGGAAACTACTCTAGTTCCCAATACAGTTGAAGAAGTTCTTTGCGTTGCAATGAAATACTTGCGCAGTTTGCAAGAAGTTCTACCAGAAGAGTTCAACGCACGAAACATCTACAAGGCCATATCGTCTCTTGCTAAGGTCCTTCGACCTAGATTCTTTCAAGCATTCAAGGTCATTTGCAGAATGGGATCTGAAATGGTCCGTGCCAGCAGAGCTCTTCTGGTGAGAAGGCCAGACATTCTGATCGAGGCAGGTGCTCTGGTGATGGGCGGGGCAGCCATTCTGGTAGGAATAGGAATTATACTAACAGTCATCGACATGTATCATGGTTCCAAAACCGAGATTGCTAAAGAGCTCTTCAGTGTTGGAGACAAACTGGAACAGGAACAGAAACACGCCCAAAATTTGTTTGAAGTACTGTTGTCAATTACAAACAATATTTAATAGTTAATACACACATGCACACTGTAATCATGCAACCTAAATGGCATGCATTTTCGTAATAATTATTATTATATTAGTTTGGCAATTTAAAAAATATTAGCACTATAATAATTATTCTGTTATTTATTGTATTCATGAATACTGGTCATGTGTCTATCTTGTTCAAACAATGAATTTGATTTAAACCTAACAAATAAGTTAATTTGCTCAGATTTACAATGAAGATTTTGTTCTTGGCGACTATTTTCATTCCTATTACAACCATACACCAAGTGCAATGTGCTGTCCCAGCCCCACCCAAGTCAGCTCCACTTGGTGTTGAAGTGGGTGGTAGGCCCCCACCATTCTGTGATCTGATGAAGGAATCCAGACCATTCACTGACCCACAAGGAAATCAAGTGGCTGTTGATGACAATGGATGGCCTAAAGGAGATGGAAAATTGGTCGTGTTTGACCTTCGACCTGCGTTTGCTTGGGCTCCACCCATCGACGACCCGGAGAAAAGAATGCCACAAAACCTCAACGGCATCTGGAAGCTCTCTTTCTCTGGTAAAGCTAATGTAACCATTGCTGATGGCTCATTCAGTGGTACAATAACTAACATGAAATTCGACAATACAACCAACACCTCAACAGCCGACATCAACTACCCCAAGGGAGAGGCCCTAATGGTATTAATGTTCACTAACACCCAAAGGACACCCTCTGATGGTAATGGTACAGGAGTGGTCAATATCTCTATCATTGCCCCATACTGTGACCAAACCAATCCACCTGTGTTCACACCCATGTTCATTAAAGCACTGCAACCGTTTGACCATCTCCGATTTATGGGGGTACTGGGCACTAACTACCAGACTGGTTTCTATGGTGACAAGGGTAACCATATAATAAGCTGGGATCAGCGCTCCTTTACCAATGATTCAATACAAAGCGAATGGACGGATCTCAGACCTGGGAAACATGGTTGGGCATGGGAATATGTGATACTGCTTGCTAACCAGGTCAACAAAGACATATGGATAAACATACCCGCAACTGCTAGTGGGTGCCTACCCTATGCTGATCCAGACTGTGAGAAGGACACCACCTCTTACATATACCAACTAGCTATGTTACTGAAGAATGGGAATGACTTCACTGGCAAGAAAGGCCTGAATAACAACCTACGTATATACATAGAGCATAGCAATGAAGTGTGGAACTATGGGTTCTCTCAGTATACGTGGAACAAGCTCAATGCTGCGGATAGGGTCAAGCACGACCCTAAGATATCTATTGCATTCAATAGCACTGATCAGGAAGAATGGTCTGTGAGAAATCATTATCTGAGATTGATGGAAATCGGTAAAATATTTGCTGGCGTGTTCGGAGATTCAGGTTACAACCGTAAATTCTTTCTAATCTTCGCCGAGTGGACAATCTTCCCAAAGCACTATGATACAACACTGAACTGGGCCAATACCGTATTTGGTATAGCTCCCAACAAGTATCTCTACGCACTGGCTCAGACTCACTACTTCAGTGATGGTGCAGCTTCTGAGAATGCCAATGTCAACGAAATATTGGCTGCTATAAAGAACAGTAGCGACAGTGGATATGTGAACACACTGGAGATCGGGGAGATAGCTAGTGTCTGGGGGCTGAAGCTAGCTGCGTATGAAGCCGGGCCAGGTATGAAGGTTGGCGATAAAACTAACATTGGAAATCGAATCGAAGCTCAGAGAAACAGCGCTATAAAGCAAATCGTAGTTGATGATATACTAAACAACTGGTTTGGTCTCCCCAGACCAGGTGATATTTATAACTATTTCTCGTTAGCTGGTGCCTACTCAAGGTTTGGGTGCTGGGGAGCCACTGATGACCTATCAGACCTGACCACGCCCAAATACGAGGCAATACTTGAAGTAACGAAAATATTACGGAATAGACAAAGTTAAATTAACATATCGACTTTAAGAAAATTGCTGCATGTGCTGTTTTTACTGCGAAATATTACCAAGTATTATAGTATTGTGTGTTACTATACCATGGCCGAGTTATGGATTGCGCAATATATAATTGCACTTGTAGTCTGCTTGTATAATGATAGGGAAAATTTGTATAACATAATGACTCATATATAAGCAAATTAATTTTTAACTTGTTGATCGAGGTATAATGAATATGTTAGTAAAGCAATATCAACAGTTTTATACTTGAATCAGCTAATACTAGTGTTTCTATCTACCTACGTAATAGTACGTATATAGTGTATACTTGCATGCAACATCATCTACACATAACA
Organism: Chalinula nematifera; assembly: GCA_036873525.1. Lineage (NCBI taxonomy): Eukaryota > Metazoa > Porifera > Demospongiae > Haplosclerida > Chalinidae > Chalinula > Chalinula nematifera. The sequence continues at coordinate 12,538 of JAYJLX010043692.1, forward strand.
ATACTATATGACTATTATATAACTGATCAATAATACTTAAACTGCGCATGATTATATTGTGATCAAAAGTATTGTAATAGCATAATGATATAGTGAGTCTAATGATAGGAATCGTTTGACTGGTGATAGGATATTGAAAATAGAACCATTACAATAAGATACAATAACAATACATCTGGATTAATAATAATGATTGATGAATAATGATACAGATCAAAATGAGTGCAGTTAAGAACAATTGATGCAAATAATATTATACTCTTGTACTGATAATAATAATAATAGTAACACTTAACATTCATTCCACTACGTCATAATCTGGGGGTAAATATTATTATATATTTTTTTGATTAAACTGTTTAATTTACATGTCATCCCATTCATTATCGTGTACAGCCCCTCCCTGCTCGTCCAATTCAGGGGGAGGCGGGGTTGCCAGAGCCTGTCGTCGTTCCAAAATGGCCGCCACATCCCAAGGCATAGCGGAAGTCTGCTTCTTCATGAGTTCTTGTTGGTTACGCACATTCTTCAACTCGATTCCTTTACGAATGGCACGCAACAGATCACTACGTTCCTCAGAAATGGTGGTATTCACACCGGCTCCCTTTAGGATCTGATTAGCAGTGCTTTTCCTTTTCTCTTCGCTCTTCTGCTTGCGTTGCTTGGCCTTGGCCCTCAACATGTCAGCTATCTTGTCTGATTCGCTGAATCTACTGGGTGTAGTGTGGGATTCACTGTCTACTCTGCCTCTTGGAGAGGAGGCTGCTTGGCTTGAACCTTGAGCTGGTGTGGTAAGCTCTTTCTGCTTAGGTGCAGTGCTGTCCTGTTTCGAAGCGGTATTGCTCCCAGTACGGTTTCGTTGGGGCTGAGACAAGGCTACCTTATTATGTGTAGGAATCTGTGAAGGCTGGTCTTTACTACTGCTACCAAGACGACCTCGTTGTGTTGATTTCTGTGCGGGTGGTGTCACGGGACGGTCATGTGACTTGCCCGGGCTATAGCTCCCACTGCTGGGACGACGCTGTTGAGGATGCTTTTGGGTGGGTGAGGTCACATGTTTGTCATGTGACTTGCTGAAACTTCCTTGGCTGTGTTGAGTTTGTTTCTGAGTGTTGGGTGCTACTGCCGAGGTCTTGCTTTGCTGCTGGGTCTGATGTTGGACAATGTTTTTGGGTCCCATGTGATCATCCAACAATGAGTTCTGTATAACAGCTTTAGTGAGGCTCGGAGCCCTTCTAGCGGGATGTAAACCCAACTGATCTTCAGACTTGTCTTCTTGTTTTGTTCCTTTAGAGGGGCGTGGCTTCACCAATGATTGCGAGCGTGTCTCATCTATTGTTTCCATGATCTGTTTCGGTGAAGTTAGTGATGCCGAATCCTGTGAAGGTGTTCGAATAGGGGTATTAGTGGGCGTCTTCTCCTCTGAAGAGGATGAGTCCAGAGTAGCAGTGCCACTGGTTGGGGTTGAAGGCTTCATAGAATCCTCGTTGGATATTTGCTTCTCAAATGATAATCCTCTATCGGTTTGCTTTAGATTAGCAATCTCTTTATCTAGGCTTGTGGCTTTGCTACCACTAGAGGATGGAGGGGGTGGTGCTTTGCGTTTGGGTGTCATTGGTGTTCCATCATTACTATGCAAGCTGTGTCGTCGATTAATAACAGGTGATGTTATTGGACTGGGCCTGTTCCCGTGCCGCATGACGACTCCGCCCCCGGACTGATTAGGCGAAGTCCCAACTTTTCTATTGATGGGTGGGTTAGGGGCGGGTCTACGAGCTACTGGTATACCACTGACTGTTTGGTGTCTCTGGCGGAAGCGGGGTGAGTTCGAAATCCCTTGAGGGTGGCTGGTGGGAATCCTAGTTGGACTGTTGTTGGCACTGCCTCCCATCTTTTCAACCAGTTGGGGGTCGATGGGCGGGAAATCCTCTGGGGAAAACCCACTCATTTTGCTTCCTGATTCGCTGGTCAGTTCTAATGGATCGTTGTCCAGTAAAGTCGATGATCGGCTGATTACCTCCAGAGGATCTGGGAACTGGAACACACCCGAATGAGGCCTTTGGTGAGTTATTTCAGGGGATCTGTCCGTTATCAGTCGTTCTGCTCTACGCTTAATCTCAGGGCTAGCACCCGGGCTCACTTGGGGTAACGGCATGGTTTCTCTACGTCGACGTGGAGATCGGTTAGGGTTACTGAACGTGGACAGAGGCACTGATGTCTTCCTAAAAGACTCAAGAGTTTCTTCTTTTGTCGATTCCGTATTACTTGAGAACAGACGATCTCTTGACCTTGATTCAGTTCTTGAAGTCCTCATTCTATGAAGCACTTTAGGTCTATTATTAGTCCCTCCACCCGAGCTACCACTGTCTATGCTGTTCAATGATCCTTGACTGGAGAACACCTTGTTTTTCAACGTATCATCAGACTGATCAGAGTCGTTCAGTTTGTTCAGCATTACCGGCTTCCCATTGGCCATGCCCACTGGCTGGCTCAAAGAAACCATCTCAGGATTCGAATCACCATCACTGCCCACAGGGGGTTGGGTCTGGCTGTGAATAGAGGTGTTTTCAGAAGCGGATATGTGGAGATTGGAAAGAGGGTGAGCCCCTCCGGGGGGTGTCCCTGTCATTAACCTCCCCTCATGGCTACCAATGCTCCCAGTGCTATCGTGATCATAAAGTGAGGTACTGGACGAGTTATGGCTACTGAGGTAACCAGAGGATTCACTGGGTTCCGTGCCCCTGGTGAATGTATCGTCTCTCAGCATTGATCGTTTCCTTTGGATTTTCTTGTCTCTGACAGAATTGAAGGCTTGCATGTTAGTGGGTACAGTCTTGTCTTTGGACTTGCCCCTCGTGGGTAGGGTGGAGCTATGGGAGGCACTCCTTTCACGATGGCTATGGGTTCGGGTGGGTTTAGGAGGCGGCGGCTGCTGGGCTTCATTGGATACCTAAACAAACAAAGAAACACTTTAGTATACATGTACACGTACATACACTGTATACTGTACACGTACATACACTGTATACTGTACACATACATATACTGTATAATACTGTATGTATGTACATTGTCCGTTGACTTAAAGGTGTTTGCTGGTATTAAAGTTTTGCTATGCTACAGAGTACATTGGTAGGTGTTTTTGTAAAGTAAAAGTGAAAGAATTTAATTGTGAATGAGACAGTATGAATAGATGAAAAAAAATTCAAAGAAACACTAAAATGCATCATACGTAGCACTGTTCTATGTACATAAAACACTTTCAAACTTCAATATGATAGACGTGTTGGTCTACTATGACTACTAAAACTAGGCTGTGTATAGTATGTCAACCTACATGTATCATACTCAATACCCAGTATACTAGTCCACTCAGCTCGATGAATACAAACACACATACTCTCATTGAAGGGTCACTCAGTAAAAACACAAGTTTCAACATATCACACAATAGGCTAGGAATGCTCATACGAAGGGAAGGAAACACAATCGATCGCTATATTAAACATACACGCAGCATATCACGGTAGAGTTATATAACACTGTACAACTATAACTTGTACTACCATACACACCCTTTGGGAAACTCCAGCTAATCTACATGTAAATTATTATTAATATAATTACTGTACACGTACACTACCATAGAAAGGCAAGGTGCAACATCAAAATATGGCTTAATCTCGTTAGCTAGAGGGGTTAGTGAAACATAAGTGTGACTCAGTTCAGGCACACGAGGTAGTGCTGTTACACCGTTTCATGTAACTGATCCGGGATTCATTTGGTTAGGGGGTTGTTAGAGAGTGTGATATACAGATACCATGATAATGGCGTCATTAAGTGAGTCGAGGTGTAGTAAACATTGCAATATATTGAATGGAATTATTACGAGATAATCGAGTTAAACAAATATGCTAACATGTAATCAATCCATTACATCAATAGCATAAACAAACATAACACAAGGAAAAATATCCGGGCGGGGATGGACAGAACATGAGATAGAAGAGCTTTTAGGAACTAGTACACTAAACACAGCAAATACATGTCCAGTACACCATAATACATGTAACGTACACTGTAAATGTGTACGTACATATATACATTTATACAGTGTGCATACATGTACGTACATGTAATATACAGTATGTAATAATGCTTTATACAATGTACAAAATGTACATGTACATGTACACTGTATTTGCACATACATTACATATAAAGTACATGTAATTGCTCATGACTACACTATATGAAGGTCAAAGTACACAAATTGTGTGTGTATCCAGTGTTTTTCTTATTTTGTTATGTATAAACTAGTATTATGAACGAAACGAGGAAGACAACACATACTATACGCAATAAAACACAGAAATATCAGAACCATTTAAGCTGTATTAAACTGAACAAACTGTATATTAGATTGTTCATTACCATTCAACACTACCAGTGTCCTAGCCTTAACATTTTACATGTAAAACAAACATCCATCAGTAACACAATTATAACATCCATGTGTAGACGAAGTGTACATGTACATTTATAACACATGTCGAAGAGGGTTTAATGAAGTGATACTCTAATAGGAGAAGGGACTATTATGGACAGCTGATGCTTCACTACACACCATCCTTTAATGTGGTAACCAATTACACCATCTCAATGTACGAGCAATTACTAGTGGACTCTGGTATACTAAACATTACATATACATGTACATGTAACATACTGTGCACATATTATATTGTACATAACTGTATAGGGTGGAAAAAATATTTTTATGAAATAAAAATTCTTTTATAAAAATGTAAAAAGAAAAAGAAATGAATTTAGGCACGATAAAGGTGCTTGAGTTGATCTGAGACAGTCTAATTACTATAGCCATGGTAGCCATGGTTGCCATGGTGATCCCTGAGGGGCAGTGGTTGGAATAGACTATAAAAAAAGGATAAAGTCAATTTATGACCAGTTGACCAAAACCCACCAACCAGCTTTAAGCCCAAAACCGCACTGTAACTTCATAACATAACAGATTATTAAACTATCAAGCATAAACAGCAATGGAGGAGTTGAGGGGGAGGGAATTATACAAATATGTCACCAAACAATAACCCAATCATAAAATATAATATACTATATGTACAGTTGTACATGTACTGTATATACTGTACATTACAATAGTGTATCTGAGCCTTGATGCATGTACACCGTATATACATGTACAGTACCAGTACTAAACTATACTATACGATTTATAATCTACATGTACTGTATGTACATGTACATGAATTGTATATTAGACTAGGAGGAGGTAAAGGGAGGAAACACTGACATTGACATAAGGAAAGCTGATGTATCAACTGATAAACTCCTAATACACACACCCCACACTACATGTACATGTACTGTATGTGTACATATGGATGTACTATTATACATGTACAGCACTAAACTACTCTACATGTATACTGTCTGATCATTATTATAAGTACATGTGTTTGCGATAATCAATCCAAGGCAATTGTTGATTTTAGTGGACTTCAATGATCGATAATCAAGGAACAGCACAACTATAAAGGAATAGATTATACAACTAAAGCAGGCTATTTAAGACCGATGCCAAGCAAAAGTAAAAGTTACCCATTCCTTAAACAAGCATGGATACATGTACGTACAATACACGCCCACCCCATGCACTTTAAGTTAACATACCATATCACATTGCGCACATGTACAGCTGTACTGTACATGTGTAGGAAGCCAAAAGGAATACCGGGAAAGCTTTTGGGACATCGTTTAACACTACATTCCTCTAATACATGTACATGTACATTATATTACTGTATACAGGTACGTATGTCCTCTAACACAGAGGAACATGTATCACTCGCTGTATGTCAGTAAAGCAAGGAAGTTAAGTGTGCAGTGAAACAATTGCTGGGAATATCAATTAAATTAAACTCAGTAACTAACATACAGTAAGTCCAATCAGTGCATGCATGTCAATGTACAGTGAAGGACAGTATGATGATATGATTGATACCTAATACATGGAGCTGAGCTACATACGTAGGTCACTCTATACAGTACAACCTCCGATAGTGGACACTCCGAGAAAGGAACATACGTGTACCATGTACTATAATAAACCTCTCAACAAAGGGTACTTGTCAGTGTCCCAAATAGACTTCTCTAATACATTTTGACCTCTGAGAAGAGGACAACGTACCTCTCTATAAAGAACAAAGCACTTCAATTTTTAAAGAGTCCCAAAGTGTCCTTTATTTAGAGGTTCCACTATACTAGGATCAGGTTATATATATTGCACTAATCATGGATACTCTATTGTACTCCATTGTATAGTCCATATGTACATGTGTATATGTAATATGCATTGTACATTACAATATGCATGTAGTCTAATACTAATTTTGATAAACATTGAACAAGGCTCCACTGATCAGTGATAAGCTTACAGGCCTCTATTTGTACTCCTAACAGGAGTTGTCATAAACCACTGTCAATCTATCATGTACTCTACAAATGAATGGACATACACAACACAGACCCAGTATACTGTCACACATATCTGTACATGTACACGTATGTATTGTAAACAGTACATGTACAGGGTATATTATACAGTATTATAGTAGTATATCTGTTGGTGTTGAGGGCAAGAGAGCCAACAACTCTATTAATCAGTGTAGTGTTGCTGTGTGACAATAATTGTTCATTAGTGTACCCTTGTAGTCTAACACTGTCACCATAACAAAAAACAAGACAGACGAAAAATTTAAGAATATTGAAATGAAGAACATATTACTGTATGGTTGTGAAGGAAAGAGAGAGAAAGAGGGAGAGCGAGAGATATGGAGAAAGCGATAGATGGAAAGAAGAATAGGAGAAAAGAAAAGAAAGGGCTGTAGACAAGTTGTGAACAAGGCTGGAACAAGTCACAATGTCTCCATAGGGTATTTGAATAGCAGAGTAGAATAGTAACACAGGGCACTAATCATACCCTCAGCCACCCACCGAGTCTGTCCCAATGGAACATAATTAAAGAGAGGGGAACTACTGTACATGTACAAGCTACAGTGCACATGAAATGAGCACACAGTGTACAATACACATGCCACTACACATGTACACCTATACAATGAAAAGTTTTTTTCCCTTGTGTGTGGGTATATTCAACGAAATTCAAGTGTTTTACAAAGAGAATGAATAAGTTACTGTACCTACTGTACATGGAGTAAATGTACATGTAAGCACGCCTGTACATGTACATGCTGCTCTTTTTCCTTCGTTAATTTAATTATTTTGATAATTTTAAATTATTAGAGGTCAGAATTTTTGGTATAATTATGGTAACAAAAAAATGATAGAAGTACATGTACATGTAAATGACAAACAGGTGGCTACAAGTTCACAGTAATCCTTACATCTGTAATGGAGTGTAATGATAAAGTGAATCATGCTCCATTAAACTGGACATTATAGCACAACCACTCACAATCAATTAGACCATAGATACCATTTTATATAAACAGTTCAATCATCACCAGCCCTCACACAAAGCAACCACAATTAAACCATGCACTCTACTGTACAATACAAACAGTAACTGCACTACTACTTGTCACACATACACTGTAAACTAGTATACTGTGTACATTATCATTATTGATGATTGGGTTCTTCTTACTACCTAATGTTGTTTGCCCTAGTAATGTTGGGCAAACATGCATATCACCATGGCAACGGTCAAAGGAATGTGAGTATTTTAGGTATGACAGAGAAGTTTTGATAGAAATATTTGGAATACTTCCATCAAAATATACTCAATATGCCAGCCAAACAGAGGAAAGGGGGTTTGTTGGGGGAGACAGAGGAAGCTAAGGAAGGCTTGAGTAATGGAAGACCAAGGGATAATAGTTAAGACATATACTATATATATATACACGTTACATGTACGCATGTACAATTGTACATGCACATGAGCATGAAAAAGGATGAAATCAATTAGAGAGTAGGCCACCAGGATGGTGAACAGGGAATGGACAATAAATGGACGAGAGATGAAAGGAATAGGAATACGATAAAGGAACACTGAGAATGGAGGAGAGAAAGATAACAAGAGAAGGAAAGCAGAGGGTATAATTATACATGACATAAAAAGTCCCTATTACTCACAATTACATATCGTTACACTGATAGTCTGATACCAAATTAACAATTAATGTGAGTGTCATTAGTGTATCGATATACACCCATTGAGAACATGAGCCAAAGCTAATGAAGATGTGTTAAGCACAGGGAAACAGTTAGTTGCTAGGCAACATATTTTTACACATTGAGAATGTTCATACAAGGTAGCAGTGTAGATGACAGTGGATTGAATCCAACTAACAGTGATGTACATGCAGTACTATATAGTGTTAGCTAAGCTTTGCAATGTACAGTAAAAATGATTGAATACAAGTTAAACACTACTAAGCTAGTGAACCATGAGATACAATACTGCTCATCATACTGTACAATATAAAACTACATCTACTGGACTCACCATTTGCTCACTGAGTTTGATCTTCATTGCTTCCTTCTCCATCGATTTCCTCCATGAGATGAAGAAGAAGTTTGGGTTAGAGTAAAGATTCATTGCATTACAACCGTTGTTAAACAGAGGGGTGAATTTATGCAGGTCAGGTTTAGGATCACAGGACAGGTACTGCTGGGTCAAAGCCTCAGGGGCTGTCTGAATGGCTAGTAACTGTTGGTTGATAGTGTTCTCACTCTTGAATGGATCGGTTTCAAGGTAGTCTATGAGACCAATTTCAGCTGCAAAAATGGAACAATAAATGTGTTAAGATGTAACGGGGTTATGGTGTTGATGGTTTACAAGTATGGTTTTATTCTTTTTAAAAATGGAATCAATTTGGTTCACACCGTGTTTGAAATATCGAGAACACGGGCCACTCTTAAATACAATACAATACAACAAGTCACAGTGAATAATACTGGTATTAGTGGTGGTCACATGTTACCATGGTTCCTGCACAATGCATAAAGTAAACACTTTGGACTAGAAGTAGCTAAGTTTGTATATTAGATACAGGATGAAGGCAATGAGAGTGCTAAAAGTGTCGAATTATATCGCCTGTCAAAACTCTACTACAAACTCGCACACACTTAGAGAGTACATCATTACCTTCCTCGTCCACGTCTAAGTTAGGTATTATACTGTTCCTGAGACGGGATATGCGAGAGTCTAGTAGTACAGTTCGAGTGTTGATGTCAGTTAGCGAGTCACACAGCTCTCCCAGCATGCTCTCTGCATGTTTCGCTAAACTGCTTATTTGGCGGATTGCCCCAGCCAGGGAGTAGACGGCGACCGCCTGTAGCTCGTTCTTCACTCCATTGGGTAAAGGTTTTCTGTACAAATGCTTCGGATGTACATGGCGAACTGTTAGAGGCATCTCCAAAACTTTCGAAGCTAAGTCAAGCTACAATGCTACATGTACTAAAAAAAAAAAAAAAAAAAAAAAAAAAAAAAGCTAAATATTATTAATTTTTAAAGTACAATAAACGCTTCATAACTTTTATTAATCATACGTACACGTGCAGTCACGTGTCTTAAAATGGCGGACTGAAGCATGACAATAATATTAATAATTAGAGCAATTCTTAATTGTTTTTTTTTTTATCTTATTTCAGGGTACGGCCATGATTGATAGTGTTAAAACTTCCTGCACTTTCTGTGCGTGTGCCATTAACACTTTTGGTATTCTGTGACTGTATTGCAGGTCAGGTGCACGCTGATCACAGTCACAGTATTGTATTGTACCAACTCACGTACCTCGACACTACACTGACAGGCAGCTAATGCGCATGCGCAAATAAACAGCCCCACCTTAGATTCTGAGCCGACGCCCTTAGTCTTTGTTTCCCTCAATTCAACGCGATGGCAAACAATTCAGAGTCAGTTTTACCTGCTGTAAAAAGTCACTTATTAGGTACTTCAGTAGATTGGTATTTACATATTAAAGGCTTTATTTTTTTTTTCAGAAAATGATGAGTTAAAGGATGTTTGCAAAAGTGTTGAGACTTTACGGGATCAATGGAAAATATTGGGGTATTGCCTTGGAATCGAGCCTTCAAAAATAGATGCAATTGATGAGGAGGGAACATGTGAAGACAACAAAATGAGAGAAATGCTGTCTTATTGGCTTACTAGCTGCTATGACTCAACTAGTGCCATTATGAGCCGTGATCATGACCCTGGTGGTGGATTAACTAGTCCTGATAGTACTAGCTGTATTGTTCTTGCCACTTGTGCAAGCCCACAAGAGTCTCATTTTGGGTGGTCAAAACCTAGTTGGAAGGCTTTGTCTATTGCTGTTAGAAGCATAGATGAAGATTTAGCAATAAAAATCATACAAAACAACTCATGTGACTGTCCTAAATGCTTGGGTAAGATAGAATTGCACTAAAGGAGCTAGAGTATAGGCAGTGCGATCGTCTGTATATATGCATGGTCAGAGCTCGAGCTATAGTCTAGTGAATTAACGTGTATATGCCATATTTTTAAGTTGAGCATTATTGACTGAAAATTGGTCCAATTGATCTCTGCCATTATAGCCTAGCATGCATACAGTGTCGAAAAACTATAGTTAATAATCAGTAGATCTAGATCTATTATCACTATAATTTTTTTTTTCAGATGCTGCTTGTATCAGAGATACACCAGTTGGTCTGTGTGTACAAAAAGGTGATGCTATTGGAGCTGCTAATAAATTATGTGATCACTTTGATGAGCTTTTGACACACGCCGGAAGCCGTGCTTTAAAAACAATAATTACTCCAGATAAATTGAGGCAATGCCTAGAGGCATATATGAAATATGGTGGTATTGTGCACATGCCATCTGAGCATCATTTAAAAGAAATAAAGAAATTCAAATTGCCAAAAGGAATAATTGATCACCTAACGCACAAAAGTTTTATTAATTACTTCAATTACAGCTTCTTAAAAATGGTTTTCATTGAATGTAATTGCCCAGCACAAAGTTTAGAAATGATAACTGAGTATGGCAAAGAGCATCTTTGCTTTCTAAATCTCAGTCTGGAAAAGCTTTCAGTGATTTTCCAAGATGAAGAATTTCAGCTCCAGCCTCCCGAAGGTCTGCCTGTCCTTACTCTTCACTTAGGATCAAAATGGAGCAAGAGAAGCATGTATGAGTTGATGGTACTACTGGAGCAACACACTCACACACACATTAATCCATTGGAATGGTTAATTTTTGTTGAAATGCTGGAAACAAATGGTTCAAATGGTTTTGACATCTCATATGCAGTTTGGCCGAGTTTTATATCAGCAGTGGGTGAGCTCAAAGACCATGCAACTACTCTAGCAGCTCATGATGTAACCATTGATCATAGTGCAATAACGGTATATAATGATTATAGCAATGTCAATTATCTATAACATAATAATTATGATAATTATAATGATTTTGATTATATCATTACTGTAGCCTATTTCCACACGAAGTATAGAAAGTACAGACCATGCTGATCAAGACTTGCATGCAACTGCCAGTGAAGCAATCAAAATTGTTGAAATAACAAATATAAGCATATCATTTCAATGGAATAACCCACCAGACAGTGAGTTGAAAGAATTAGCTTATCGTAACATGAGTAGTGCTGACTCTGATTGGACTATCACAAAGCCAAATTATACTGTTAAAAATGATATTATTATAATTAATATTGATGACCTAAAACCATCTCAAAAATATGAAATAAGAATTGTTGCTACTGGCATCATTTACAATGCTGATAAAATAGAAATTCAAGACAATTGTACATTTAGATTTGAAACGGCCCCTTCATTTCCTTCACCTCCTGGCCCTCCTGAAATTACAAATTTCGAAGATGGCATAGCAACCATAGGATGGAGTCCTCCTGAGAATGCTTACAAAGAAGTGCAATATTATAATGTATCATGTTGCTTACCAAATCAAAATACCTCTAAGCCAATATTTGAAAAAAAAACCTGTGAGGAAGAGGTTTGTATTCCAATTAATGAAGTAAACATCAATAAAGTGCATTTATTTCAGTTAAGTGCTCACTGCAATGATGAATCAAGCGCAATTACTGAAAAAAGCCTTCATTTTGGTCAAGCTTGGCCGCAGGCAGAAGAGAATACATCAGATGATATAGATTTCCTACCATTTTCAGGAGGAGCAGGCGATCTGAACACACCATTGCCACCCCCCACTGGTATCACTTCAAAAAAGCCTATCTGTGCTGAACTGAGATGGACTCCACCCTCACCATTAAGTGACTTTGATTATGCACGGCAGCCAGCACAGTACAAGCTAAGATACAAACCAGGCAATCATAAATGGGAGGAATACAATGTTAACCACACAAGTGCAAAGCCATTTTTTTCAAGCTTTGACACAAGCATATGTGAAAGAACCTGCCATTTATTTAAATGGGAAGAAAGCACAGCTCATTCTCAAGTTTAACCATGAACACTTGCATATTAGCCCAATCAGTAGCAATGCCAGCAACACATATGGTGTTGGATTACTTTCACTTCACAAATTGGATAGGCACCTTGTGAATTCACCATCTGCTGTTAATTATAAAGTTGAAATTGGTGAGTTTGCAAAAGCTAATGATAGTACTCCTCATCAACAAAGCATTCTTTGCATGGACAATCATGCATCACAATGTACAACAAAGTTTAAAGTAAAGCATGGATCAACCTATCGAATTTATATTATTCCAATTTTAATTGATAAAAATGAAGCTCTTATTCCTCCTGTTGCTTCAGATTTGTTCGTTCAGCCTCGATCTAGTGCATTAATCCATCAGGTAGGGAAACCTATAGTGCAAGCAAAAGAAATTGATCAAATTACTATCAAGTGGGAGAATGAACCTTCACATAATCACTCTAGTGCTAAGGGCTATCAAATCTCTTGTTATGAAATTGCATCTAATAAGCCAATTTCTTCAGTATTTTATCTTGATGGTAGCAGTAAGCAGTACACGTTCACAAGCTTATCTCCTAATACAAGTTACTTCTTTGGTGTCAAGGCTGTGCTACATGATAAAACAGAGTCAAGTGAAGTCTATAGTGACAGCATAAAAACACTACATATCTCGAATTGCCGTGTGTTTATGGTGAATGAAATCCATTGTAATCATGTTGTGCTACAGTGGGAAGTACCGGATCATATTGCTAATGAAGTTGAGTACTATTCAATTCAATATCGATGTTCTACTTCTGACCAATTAAATTATATTCCTGATACAATTTTCAATAACCACTATACAGTTAAAAATTTGGATCAGAATACAAGCTATGTTTTTCAACTTCAAGCTGCCTATTGTGTGTATGCAGGTGATTCAATGCCTAGTCACGAAAAGTTAGCTGAATTATGTATTACAACTGATAAAACGCAATCAGGACCACCTGGAAAGCCTGAATTCAAGATCATGCAGGAAAAGAGCGAAGTTGAAATAAAATGGCAAAGACCAACTATGGGATATGAACATGTCCAAGGTTATGAGTTGTATTCTAGCTTATTAAATGGTATGCAGCCACATAAATTAATGCAATGTGAAGAAAATTTTGTAAAAATTGAACATTGCCACTTTGATGCTGAAGAAAAATATGCTTTTAAAGTTAGAGCAATTTGTAGTAATGGCAACTTTAGTGATTTTAGTGAACGTAGCAAACGTTTATCAGTGAAGCGGCGTCCTCAAGTTTTTGGCAAGCCCAAGGTAGTCAATCGCACTAGCAATTCGATACAGTTAAAATGGAATTCAGCAAAGTACTTCAAGGCATCAAAATATAAAGTAAAGTATAATATATATGATACTGAGAGCAACAGGTACAGCAGAATTATGAATTTGAAACTGGCAAATTGGCAATATATAGAAACGAGTAATGAAGTAGTAACTATATCTGATTTGAAACCTGATACATCATATGTCTTTAAAGTCAAAGCAAAAAATGAATTACATTCCGATGAATATGGTCCAGCTAGTGAGCTTTCTGATCCCATAAAAACTCTTCCACCTCCACCTACTGAACTAGTGCTCGTCAAATATACAAATAATGATACACAAAAGTTCAAATTGACTTGGAATGCTCCTGTTACTGTATTGAGTCCTAAATACAGAATTATGTATTCATCAAAAGAAGACACTAACAAATGGCTAGTATACTCAAAAATGTTATGCACGGCCACTGAAGCTGAAATAAATGAATTGAAGTTTGGTATGTATTACCGCTTTCAAGTACAAGCTTACTACATTAATTCCATGGAAAATTCTTTAAGTGATCCCAGTGATTGGTATGAATTATCACACCCTATTCCGAGTCAACCACAAAACCCAATGATCACAGATGTTGATCAAGATAGCGTTCTATTGAAGTGGAACAAACCTACAGTAAATGGGGAATATGTGGAATCATATAATGTATACAAGAGAACCTGCTGTGCTGAAGACCAACAAAGTGATTTTGAGCTTCATAAAAGTGGAATCAGCGAAGAGATAAAAGTAACTGGGCTTACTCCAGATACTAAATATCAGTTTCAAATCGAAGCACTTAACTCAATTGGTCAAGGTGGTAAAATTGAATCTATACCTGCTAAAACCCTCAGAAAGGCTCCAACTCCTCCTGGAAAACCATACATGCTTCAAGTTACTCATGACATGGTAAAAGTAGCCTGGGAGAAGCCAGTAAAAAATCCAGGAATGGTGTCACAATACGAAGTTTATTACAAGATATGCCAACAAGCAGAAGATGTTAAGTGGATGTCTGAACAAACACAGTCGAATAACACATCAGAAATCAAAATATGCAATTTAGACCATTCCACAGAGTACATTTTTAAAGTTAGGCTAATCACTGAAAATATTGATGACTGTGCTTATTCTGAAGAAAGTGAGCCAGTTACAACCAAGTCAGCATTACCAAGTCAACCAGGTAAGCCGAAAGGGGAAACCAATTCTGACGGCTCTATTACCCTCTCTTGGGCCAGACCAGAAGATAACTTTAAAGATATATCCCACTATATAGTTGAATACCACCAGGAAGGCCAACCAGGTATTAAGCATCCTCCTATTAAAACAGAAGGTGCTGAAGAACAAAAGAAAATTACTGATGATTTGTGCCACAACAAGGGATACTATTTTTCTGTGAGAGCAGTTACAAAAACTGGCGAGCTTTCCAAACCTAGTTTATTAAGTGATTTAATAACAAACCATATGACATTAGCAGCAAAGTTTTTACCATTTTGTGAAGACATTGGTAAGGTTGGAAATAGCAAATTGCATTTGCTACCAACTGTACCACTTTCTAGTGAATCTAATTCCCTGAGGAAATTTGAGATAAAACTAAAAAGCCATGATGATTTTATCAATCCAGCATCAGCTGCCCTAAGGGAACGTGCTGTGAATAAAGTGCTGATGTTGGTTGGTGCCAGTGGAGCAGGTAAATCGACTCTCCTCAATGCAATGATCAACTACATCATGAGGGTTGAATATGGTAACCACTTCCGTCTTAAACTGATTCATGAAGCAAATGTTCCTAAAGCAGAAAGTGTTACAAAGCATGTATCTGCATATGTATTGCACTACGAGTCAGGATTTGCAATCCCATACACTCTGACAATCATCGACACTCCAGGGTTCGGAGACACAGCTGGATTAGAACGTGATAAAAAAATCACTCAGCAAATTAAGGAATTTTTTAGTGCGAAAGATGGAATTACCCATCTTGATGGAGTTGGATTTGTTTGCCAATCAAGTGTAAATCGTCTTACGCCAGCACAGCAATACATTTTTGACTCCATTTTGGCCATATTTGGGAATGATGTAAAGAACAACATATTCATCATGTGCACTTTTAGTGATGGAATTGAAGATCCTCAAGTAATTGAGGCAGTCAAGAGAGTGAATATTCCAGTTGACAATTATTATGAGTTCAATAACTCAGCTTTATATTCATCAAAAGAATCAGGCAAGGTCAAATCATCTTGGGATATGGGTATTGAGAGCTTTAGACTTTTTTTTGAGCAGCTGGAAACTGCTAAAGCAGTTAGCATTCAACTAACAAAAGATGTTTTGCAACAACGAGAGCAGCTGGAAGCCTTTGCTATTGACTTAAAGCAAAAAATTCAGCAAACGATGATTATTATTGATGAGCTGAAAAAGGACATCAAAACGCTAAATCAGCTACAAGAGCAAGACAAAAATGGTGATGGGACTGGTGAAATTGAAGTTGAAGATGATGTCGTAAAGCCTGTGGAACTACCAAAAGGAGAACATGCAAATATCTGCATGAAATGCCAGATGACATGCCATGACCACTGCCAATATGGTAACAACAGATTTAGAAATGGGTGCACTGTTATGGAAAGGAAAGCTAATGGTAAAATGTACTGCTCAAAGTGTCCAGGTGCCTGTTATTGGAGGGATCACAAAGTAGTTAATTTCAGGTATGAAAAGCACAAGGAAAAAGTAACAAAGACATTTGAAGATATCACAGGAAAGTACGCAAAATTAAAGCAAATGATGGGGAATACTCAAGATGCCATTGAATGCCTAAAAAATGAGATTGATTCAAAATTTGAGGAAGTTTTTGAGTGTGTTAAACAAGCAAAAGATTGCAGACAAAAGCTGGATAAAATAGCACTACTTCCTAGTTGTTTTGTTAATGTTAATGAATACATTGATTTGCTAATTGCAGTACAAATGCAAGAGAAGCGAGATGGCTACAATGAGCGAATAGAGCAGTACAAACTGCTGAAAGAGCGATCTGAGATTTTCACTCAGATGGGTGAATTCTGTGCTAAACGAGATAAAGATGGCAAGCGATGGTGGGAGAAACGGTTCTTAGAATGACTCATGTACAGTAGCAATATAGTACTATGTTTCTTATAGCTTATAGCACTTTACATGAACTGATGCTGCATTAAGATTGTATGTAATCCTGCTGCAAATTAATTATTAATTTACTATTATGCACAGCATCCTTATATTTTGTATAGCATATATCAGCTGTATGAGTGTAATACCGCTAATTTGATTGAAGCACTTAGTGCAAAACTCTAGTGATTATATATTATTTTTATTGCTATTTTATTGTTATAATTAATTTTATTAGTAAACATAATTGGCTATAGCAGGGAGGTATTGTTGTTTTGCTAAGCCCATCATTGTCTTATAGACTACATTAGGCATGTGATCTGATACCATATCCTGATCCAACATTATCTCATTAAACTCAGACTGTACTGTCCACTCTATACACACAGGATGGTAGACTACCAACGTAGACCAAAGAACCTATCATAATCAATATATAGGGAGGGGGAGGGGGGATAAATTAAATCATCACGTATATTGTAGTGTACAATGTATCTGACTAGAGCATGGATGCCAAGTTGGCCTTAGGTGGGTGGTTTTTAAACACATCAACTTTAATGG
Organism: Chalinula nematifera; assembly: GCA_036873525.1. Lineage (NCBI taxonomy): Eukaryota > Metazoa > Porifera > Demospongiae > Haplosclerida > Chalinidae > Chalinula > Chalinula nematifera. The sequence goes on from JAYJLX010043692.1 coordinate 30,057, forward strand.
ATTCCAAAGAAATGAGTGGGCGGCTCACTTAAACCACGCCCATTATAAGATGGAGTTCAAAGCCTCAACCGAGCCTCAAAGACCGGAGTATCCAGCGGCATCCACCAGAAGTCGAGAAGAGCTATCTTTCATTAAACCAAACGGACATAAAAAAAGAACAGAAGAGGGGAAAAGGAGCAGTAATAATAATGGCATTTGTTGGATGGCTCACAAAGTAAAAGGAAGTGATGAAGAAGAATGATCACGAGAATGATAATCCACCATAGTAAGCTATATCATAAGTGCAATGAGTCAACAACTCTGTGTATATATAATACTGTATATAGTAGAGTTAATGAAAGTAATAACTTATTCTCCCCATTGATAGAGGATGGTAATTTGGAAGTGAAGTGTACAATGAAATTGGGTGTAAGAATGCGCATGAGAGACACTATATGGTGGGTGGGGCCCCCTGGCCACTGAGGAGGTATGTCATGTTTACATTAGTCTACAGGTAATGGTCCTTTATATCATACACTGCATAAGGGGGGAGGGTTACCATGGGAACTTTACCTTTGGAAACATGCAGAGTATCTCTGTTCTGTTTTTTCAAGTATTGCCCATCTTTGCTTTGAATACTCCCACTCTTTCCAATCTCTTTCCAATTAATGTACATGTATTGTGAGGACATGTGACCTATAGTTGTGGTCCTCTTGACACACTCTTGTAATCTGTTACCCCTGTTGGGCCGAAACTCCTCCCACTTTTTTAGAATATTGAGATTTCTAGCTTATTTTGTGTATTTCCCAACATTGTTAGAAATGTACATGTATTGTGCGGACATGTGACCTATAGTTGTGGTCCTCTTGACACACTCTTGTAATCTGTTACCCCTGTTGGGCCGAAACTCCTCCCACTTTTTTAGAATATTGAGATTTCTAGCTTATTTTGTGTATTTCCCAACATTGTTAGAAATGTACATGTATTATGAGGACATGTGACCTATAATTCTGTTCATTTTAATACACCGTGACTTTTTGTACCTAGTCAGTAGTGACACTTTTAGTATGTATGTTACGTTGTATAGCCAAGAGAGTTTTACACTTTAGTATCTTCATAATTATTATTGTATTCCCTTAATGTGTCTGTATCTACTATTTTATTAGTGAAGCCCCCAATCAATCAATACAATATCCATCCATGATGTTGCTGCATGGGATGGGATTGTTAGCCTAACAGATACAAGAAGATGTTCTACTAAAGGATAATGTTGAAGACATGTTTATTATTGACTCAATCACAAATACATATTATTGAAAATTAATTTAGTTTTTAAAAAGTGCAAATAAAGAAAGTCACAAGTAGGAGTTTATAGTTAGTTTATGGGGTCATACCCACACCATTGGTATTACCAGCTAGTGTTTTAGTGCTTCATTGGCCTGTTTGTACTAGCAACACCCAGGGTTGTGAAATGGAAGGAATGGTGTCTTCTTGTGAGGTGTATGTAGTATTGTGTATTACCTGAAGTTCCTCTGTAAATCATAATTATTATGCACACATAATATTTCATTATATTACTGTATAGGGTATATATTTCGAGGCACGCAAATTTCGCGAAAATGGAGAAAATCCATATTCACGGATTTAACCTTCACGAATTACATGGAGTAAACACAGTCATGGCAGCACTACAATTTTGTGGGTTTATAGTTCACGAATTTACAAAGACCGCGAAATTAGCGAAATTTACGTCCCACGAACAATATGCCCTATACGGTATTTCGTTTTATATCATTAATTAATTGACAAAGGAGGTTGAATGCACAGCTTTTTTTATGAAGTGATTGTCTCCATGTATTCAGACTAGTATAATTATGATTTTGAATTACTCATGCATGACCATAATAGTGTTGTCAGTTAAGGGTTCTGTAAACTTATTGGTTAAAAATAATTACACATAAAATAATTAAAATTTTTTACTGAGAGAAAAAGGAAGTTGCAAGTGTAGGAGCTGAGTTTAGTTCAAAGGGGCCATATACCCACAGTAGCTTAATGGAAGCGGATTATTTTTGTACCATTTTATTCATACATTTCTTAATCACTATGGGTACAAATAAATTCATTATGGGCATCAAATTCCCTGAATGGTATAATTTTTTAATAATAAATCTCATGGCAGCTAATGAATCTCACTGACTTAGTCTATTGCCACCCATGAAGTCAAGCAAACTAAGGTCAATGTTGAATACAGCAACTGTAAAATGAAATAGTTGAGTCAATTCTCAGTCATGGATGATTGCAGTAGCCCATGTCTCATCAGTAGTTCCTTGCAGTGTTCTGTCAGTAGTCATTTACTAAGTATGCATAGCATGAAGCTATTATTATTTGCATTTTAATTGTTAAATGCTCTATATATTGCTATATAGCAATCAAAGATTTGACTCAAGTTTTGGGCTCCATTGAAACTTTACAACACCGTTGGAGGAGATTGGGTTATTGCCTTGAAATTGATGTTGATTCAATCAAAGATGCAAAGGAAAGAAGCTGTGAAGACCTATACTGAGTGAAGTGATAGTGCGCTGGCTTAAAACAGCTGATCAAGATGCAGGAAACAGCATAACACAGCAGCAACCTAGTTGGGAAGCTCTTTCAGAAGCAGTCAAAAAACTGCCAGAGCCTGATAAAGCCACAAAAATTGCTCGAGATCATGAGTGTAATTGTCATGAATGCTTAAGTAAACCTATGGATTCAGTAGAGGTTAGCCTTTGGGGTTACGTATAATATGAAATATAAAAGTGCGTGTTACATGGGATATGGTATATAGTACCGATTTCAGCCATAAACAGGTTTCAATTCCTTTATTATAGAGTTCCCCAGAGATATCCATTCAGCCATGTGTACCCTATACCAAGTCAAGTAAAGCCAACAATGGCCTTAAATGTCAGCAAACAGATTCTGCTTCAGTTGGTTTTTTTGTCTACACTTTAAGGCAAAATAAATTCATTCTGATCATGCTGTGCTACAATGGGAATTTGCTGAGCGCATGTATGGTGAGAATTCAGTTGAATACTATTCGATTCAATATCAATGTTCTACTTCTGACCAGCAGTGGATTGTAATTCCTGATAAAATTTACAAAAATTATTACTCAGTTCAAAATCTGGAGCAAAATACAGCCTATGTTTTCCAAATTCGTGCCAATACAATTGATTGTACCACAGAATGTTGTGTAGCTGAATTATGCCTCACAACAGGCAAAACACAATTAAGACCCCCTGGAAAACCTAAATTTACAGTGCTAAAAAGAAATCAAGTTGAAATAGAATGGCAAAAACCCGCAAGCAACGATGAGCATCAAGTATATGAATTGTATTATAGACCATCACATGGTACACAGCCACATACCTTAATGTGTGAAAGCAAAGAAAATTTAGTAAAAGTTAAAAATGATCGATTTGATCCTGAAAAGAAGTATGTTTTTGAAGTTAGAGTAGCTTGTGCTAATGGCAACTTCAGTAAATTCAGCAAATGTAGTGATGAGTTTTCAGTGAAGCAGCGCCCTCAAGTTCTTGGTAAGCCCAAGGCAATCAGCCGCAATAGCAATTCCATTCAGCTAAAATGGAGTCCAGCAAAGCATTTCCAAGCATTGAAATATAAAGTGATGTATACTGAAACTGACAGTGGCATAATAGCAAATTGGCAATATTCTGAAACAAGTTGTGAAATTGCAATTATAGCAAATTTGAAACCTAATACATCTTATGTTTTCAAAGTTAAAGCATGTGAATCGTATTCAGATGACTATGGTCCAGCTATAGTGACCCTTCTGACTCTATAAAAACCACTGCCTCTCCACCTACAAAGCTTGTGATTGAATCTGTTACTCCTAAAGTAATCAAATTGACTTGGAATGCTCCTGAAAATGTATTGTTAAATCCTGTATCATACTATGAAATTTATTATTCATCAAAAGAAACAGAGAGATGGCATAAGTATCCAATTCAGTTTTTTACTTCAAAAGCAGAAATAAGTGAATTAGAAATTGGCATTCATTATCGCTTCAAAGTGTTTGCTTTTTACACAACAGTATGTGAGATCTCTGAAAGTGAACCCAGTGAATACTAGAATTACATGATTTATTTGTCAACAATTTTGATTTCATGAGAAAGCAACATTAAGATTTGGAAATGGCCTAAAATGTACACTCATCCTTTATGTCAGTACAGACTATACAATAATTATAATGTAATACATGATTAGATTAGGCTTTGGATTGTTTCATTAATTATTAGTTGCTTTATTTGACTGATCACTAGCTTACTTGAACCTCTGCAAACACATGGGCCTCTTCTAATAGTGCATCAGCTAAAGTATCGCATTAGCTCACAATGATCCTAATGTATACAGTCCATGCACTTATGTCTTGGCTAATGCATAGTATAGTGTACAATAGCTAGTCTATGAGGGGTTTTCCTTTATTACTGTAAAAGCATTTTATATACTGCAGGAGGTATTGTTGCGCGCCAAGTCCATCATTTTAAAGACTACATTTGGCCATGTGATCTGCTACAACAATTGTATAATAATGTGCATGCCTGTCAACATAGGAAAAAAAAAAAAAAAAAAAAAAAACTACTAAAATGAGTGGGCGGCTCAATCTTGGTATACTTGTCCCCGCCCCTCATAAAATGGCGTAAAGAAGCATCTATACGATCGATGGCCTGAAGGGAAGCATTTACAGTCGAGTATCTAATATCTATCGTCCTACAACAAGAAGATAGAGGAAAAAATAAATTGGTACAATCAAATGTTTTTATACATGATAATGACGTTTACTTGAAGACTGAACCGAAAAGAAAGTATTAAATGAAGAATGACTGATGATCTGGTGGGTATAGCAGCTAGCCTGCATCATTTCAATCACAACATTATTGCCTAAGTGAGTTAGTACTAAAACTAATGCATCTTCTTTCCATTGGTAGAGGATGGTTCTGTAGAAGCAAACTGTATACTGAAGCAGGTGTGAGAGCTGTGTAAGGGTGGGAGATGGGCTCGGAGACGGGACATGAGGACTGAGGTATGTCGTATATTATTTCGTTATGAATAATGATCCTCTCTACCACTGACAGAGAGGGAGGGGGATAATTGGTTACTGTACCTTAGAAAATATGCAGTGTTTCTCTTTGTCTTGCTTTGTGTTAACCTGTTGGGCCGAAACTCCTCCCACTTTTTCAGAATATTGAGATTTCTAGTTTATTTTGTGTATTTCGCAACATTGTAATAAAAGTACATGTATTGTGCGGACGTGTGACCTATAGTTTTGGTCCTCTTGACTCACTCTTGTAATCTGTCACCCCTGTTGGGCCGAAACTCCTCCCACTTTTTCAGAATATTGAGATTTCTAGTTTATTTTGTGTATTTCGCAACATTGTAATAAAAGTACATGTATTGTGCGGACGTGTGACCTATAGTTTTGGTCCTCTTGACTCACTCTTGTAATCTGTCACCCCTGTTGGGCCGAAACTCCTCCCACTTTTTCAGAATATTGAGATTTCTAGTTTATTTTGTGTATTTC
>JAYJLX010043693.1:0-13523 GCA_036873525.1 Chalinula nematifera
ATTACTGTGTGAATGGTTTTGGTTATAAAAAGTTTTTTGTTTATTACTAATTATTCGATTATTAAAACAAAAAAAAATTACCAATAATTATTATTATTAAAACAAAAAAAATTGTTTTATTTATATCAAGCTGAAGTCCACTGTTGCAGTCCATTCCAGTAGTCCAGTCCAGTAATTGTACACTACCGTTTGGATCCTCTGTTTTTCTCGTTCATATGGGAGATATTTCAATCCAGCATTTTACGGTCAGGGGGAGTATGTCGAGGCTCAAATACCTTTAATATGTAGCGAAAGCCAGCATTGTTGACTGTACTAACAAGCTCCATGCCCTTGGCAATAAAGTATACCACAGCCTTAGTAAGGGCCTTCCAACAATCATTTGATTTTTTCAGCGGGATACAGTTATCAAAGGCTTTAGAGTGATTTGTTTTGATGTAAGGATGCATGATGCTCTCTCAAATAAAAGTGCATGTTAGTGATGTTGCTGCTGTACTGGACTTTTCTCAATAAGCATCCACGAAGGCGACAGATTACTTCTTTTCTGTTCTTTACTCGTTTGATGTACTTCCCATCTATAGCCACAAAACCGAAGCATTTCCAGACAAAGCTACTGGAATCGTCCAGTGTGGGAGTACTTCAATTTCATCGTCAAATTCTTCAGGTCGAATTTGGTGATCCTCGAGCATCATTTTTTCAGCTAACAATTCCATGTTATTAATTATTTGCATGTAGCTTTGCGCATGCGCAAACCCACATGTTGCTATTCGATACTGAGTTGTCTCTGTTACTACTGCGACAGTGAGTTTACACGATACGATAGTGAAAAACATCACCACTATCGCCCAGCCCTAGCAAAATGGTCAGAAAATATCCAACGTTCAACAGTAATTTCAGGCTCTGGACTACATCCTACACTGTGCATTAATTGCAGAAATTTGAAATTACAGTAGGATAGTAGTCAATACTATCGTCTTTCTTGTTCCTTCATACCAGCCCCGCCTGTTTCATTACTTTTCTGGGGGGTCTATGCTCCTCTTATTCCTACGTTCTCTTTTTCTTTGAAGAAAATTTTTATCTATCTCATTTGTCTTTTGTTATGAATTTTTTTTTCTTTCAAATCAAGTTACCATGGTTTTACCATACAATCATGCATGTTTTAATTTTCCCGTAAATTATTTATTGACCTCTGGGGGAGGTGTATAAGAGATTTATTGACCTCGAATGAATCAATCTGATTGGCCAATTACTACTAGTCATGGTACAAAATTCATTACACCCCTTAGCGCACACGTTTTTTTTTTAAATGGTGGCTTGAAAACTGTTGGGCACCATACTGCGTTTAGTGCAATTCGTTCATGGCTACTTTTTTGTCTTCGAGACTATTCAAAGGCTTTTTCCCAAATTTTGGTGTTTTTTTTGGTGTGTGCTAAAAATAAAAATCACTAAGTGCATGAAAGATAAACAAAAAAGAAGAAAGCAAAATCAGCCGTTTTTTAGAGATCTATGAATCCATGATAGGTAACATTTTACTAGTTGTAAAGATGCATTCTACATGAATTTTTGGAGCTTTTTAATTTTTGTGGTCAAGAGTAATTTTGGAGCTGTCAAAACCCCCAAAACCCGAAAAATTAAGCTCTTTATACTATAAACTTTCAGATTAAACAATTTCGGTTTTGCTGTATACCACATAATCCTTTCGACAAAAGACAAACTTTGGCAATTGAGAGGTTTGAAAGTAAACATCAAAATTTACTCCATAAAAAACTAAATTTCAGTTGCAGTCTTGACTACAAAGTATAAGATATCTTTTTCCTTTAAACATCAAACACTACTCTGTTCAAAAACACAATTTTGTATGGTATACTAGTACCAAACACAAATTTAATTGCAAAGAATGACTACATGTACATGTGTGGTGTATATTGCCATACTTTCATCGATAGCTGATCATCATCACTATCACTACTATCAAACTCCTCATCATCATCATCCTTGACATTCACCGGATAACCACCATGTAATCTCCCCTGTAGTGAATAATACATGTATACTGGTATCACTTATCACTTCAGTGCTGCCTTAAATTTAAGTAGTTGTTATTACCACAAGGACGCAGGCTACAAGTATACATATACAGTAGTTTAGGGCTGTGCGGTATTGGCTAAAATAATGTCACGATACTATATTGCAAAAAAACCTCGGTATTACTAAATATAGTGAAAAAACTCCATTGCTAATGCTATTGTAGCCAAGCAGAAGAGGTTGCTCACGCGTCATAATGATGCATTGGTTTCTACCCGGTTAAAAATTCTGGCTGTGTTGAAGAATAGCAGGAATTTTTAACCGGGTAGAACCGGGTAGGACTTAATTGGATTTTTTGCTAATTTAAAACGTGTCATTATGACGCGTGAGCAACCTCCTCTGGTAGCCAAGCATACATTAAATGTTTGTTTACTTCTATTGGGGGCATGTTAGTTTACATAAGTGAAGCCCTATAGCCCCCATGTGGTCATCACTCAATAGAGTGTTGATTATACAGGCGGTATTCACTATATTACAGTGAATTCTATATTACTATATTAGAAACAATGCACAAAATATAGTACTGTGGTAACTCTATTACCGCGATATTACTAAATACCGTGATATTACTAAATACCGATATACCGCACAGCCCTACAGTAGTTACATGTACAAGCACATGAATATCCCACACAGTGCTAGATTTTGTGAGTACTAGATTTTGTGAGTCCTAACAGGAAACATTAATTTACACATTACTTTAATTTACAAAACTCTTTTCACCCATGTGCCTACATTTTCAACAGTGAAATATACAGTGGTATTGAAGAGACACAGAAACAAGTTTGCGACGTGTATACATATACTTATACAATGTACTATTGGTTTTCCTTACTCATGCTCCAACTGGTTCTTAAAACATTTACACGTTTTATTCCTTGCACATGCAAGTCATTTAGTGAGTGTCCAATAATTAAAAACTAACATTGCTTTTACACCGAAATTCCCTAATCAATTCACATATAATTGTTACACACATACATGTACATGTAGTCTATACTGCACTCAATAAACTTAGCCAACCTCCATTTAGATTATCATGCTCTTGGAATGACACATTGACACAAAACGAAATTCCATGGTTCAATATAGTCATTACATAACATACAATGTAGAGTAATATCACATTTTAACCTGATACTATATTATTCATAATTGTAATACGTAATTATCAGTGATAGTACAAGTAGTGTCCTTACTACAGAAGAGGACTGTTGATCCATTGCATCATCATCACTGGTAGTATCATCATCCTCATCATCACTACTACTGCCTCCACTAGTATCATTGCTACTGGAACTATCAGCAGGGTGTTTCGTAGCAATAGAGGTTGGAACCGTTGCGTCATTAGGTGGTTTCTTTTTTTCATTAATTAGTAGCGCCATTATTTCACCATCTTCATGATAAACAACACAAGAAACACTACAGAATCAGTGGTTATATGTTATTTATGTACATTGTGTAAATAGGGAGGACTGACCACCTATCAATGGTGGTTGGCCTACCCATGGCTTTCACACGAACTACAAAATACCACAACATGTAAAACCACGCTTCAGAAATGCACTTTAAGAATAGCTACAGAGGTTGAATAGTACCGTAATTTCTCTAAAAATTCGGCACAAGAGGTTAAGGCTACATAATTTTTTTAACGAATTTTTGGAGATAAAAACTGCAAAGTTTCTGCCTCGTGTGATTATTTTGACGAAATTAGAGGCTTTCATGTAAAGTACGGTAAAGCAACAGAATGAAAAACTTCCTTGGCTGTGTAGTAGCTGTGGTCTTTTCCTTCAATGAGTCGAAATCAGAACAAAAGGTAACAGTAATTTAAAAAAACGAATTTTAGAATATTTTTTGCTATTTTCTTGTAAAATAATTATTTATTAACGAAATTAGAGTGCCGAAGTTTTAGAGAAATTACGGTAATCATTATGAACATTTTACTTACATGTATATATAGCTTAATTTTAGCTTAAACTTAACCCATTGCAATAACTACATACCTGATATAGTAGTTGTAGTATTGATTTCTGTTGAAACTGTGTTATCCGTAATTACTGTATTCCCACCATAAACAGTACTCTTTGTCATCCAATCAGGTGCAGCTTTACTCTATAGAGTACATGGTTTCAAGAAGACTACAAGAAAACATTTATTTACTCTACTTGTTTTTCCTTTTCATCTCCATCTCCAAAATTAATGCTAACAGTTTGATCGCCGTATATATCATCACTGCGGATATAAGTCATGTGAACTACAGTATATACATGTATGTATGTATAGGAATCTACGCACGCTTTGCGAGCAGTCCATTGATCCATAAGCTTTGTTCCTTGTTGTTGCTGACCTTTGTGTCTTCTAGAAGCCTCTAACACATGTTTATTTATACCTTGTGGTTCTGGTTCCAACACCTCTGGAGCCAGATTCATGTTCTCGGTTTCCTTGAGTAGTTGGAGGATTGGCTGTAGCTGATCGTTAAGGCTGCATACAATTATACATAAACAACATGTACATGTAAATCAAGGTAATAAAAGCATTTGATTAGTTGATACGTAGATTGCATTAGGAATTTGACTTTGGCACTTATATACTAAGTATTCTACATTGCACATGTACATGTATAATTGAGTATGTATGTAGCACACTACCAGCATCGAAAACTGTATTTATACAAGTACAAGAATAATTCAACTCTTCAACATTACATTAAAGGTCAAATAGTCTATGCAATGATATTATGCTTTTATTCAGTGGTTACATTAAAAGCTGATTCTCATGGGCTAAACTATGATTGGAAATCAGTGCTAACGAGTATGCAATGTTAAAGTTGAACCAAATCCAACTACTACAAGGCATACATGTCAACCATTGACTTTTATTTGTAATAAACCCCATGAAAATCAGTCTCAACAATCCCAGTAGCACATGTATGCATTAATCAATCCTAACTTTGATAGCAATGTTCTGGCATCAATTAAATTCCCTTCAGGTGTGTTTTCCTTTAATACACTTCTACACATAATACACCTACAACATAATGATAACCAAGGAAGAATATTCTCATTATTATTAACTTACTTCAAACTCTTATCAATGTGGTCTAACAACCTGTCCACATCAAGTTCTGTATATGAACTTTGGCAGTTGGTACAAGTATACATTGTTCTGTGACGAGACTATGGTAACGAGTACTAAACTGTTTTACATACAAATCACAGTATTACTCACCTTTTTCTCTTCATTTGTTATCTTCTCTCTGATGCGATAGAGCTTGTATTTGACAACATTAACAAAAACCTTGTAATTAATGTAATAGTACTGAACAGTTATATTTTTCTTCTCTCCAGACTTCATTGATTCCACTGATTCAACCCTCTGTATACTGTAGAAACATACATGCGTGATGAATGCATTACAGTTCTTTACAGTGATACAGACTTCACATGCAGTTATAGTTTATAGTTTACGTGTACTGCGCTACAGTATCCTTACACCAATTGATTACTAGAAGCCCATCGTAACCGTCAGTAAACATCAACACTACAGACATTATAGCTATAATTGATTTATCTAATTTAATGAAACAAATCCTCAACTCTATGTGAATGGACTTTAGTACAGGGGTGTACATATATGTATCTAAAAGTACATTAGGAATTTTCATAGTTGGAATGAGTCTGGTTTTTTGGGCTTTGGAGGTTTTGACAGCTACGAAACTACCCTCAAACAAGCTCGAAAGCAAAATCTGACTTCAGAAAGTTAAAGAGCCCTGAAAAATGCATCCTTACAACTTGCAAAAAGTTACATATTACAGATTCACGGAGCCATGAAAAATCCCTGATTATTCTTTCTTCTTTCTTTCCACGAACCTAGTGATTTTTCAGGGCACCAAAGGCCTTTTCACACTAGCACTTGCAAAGCACTTTGATGCACATTGATCGCGTTCACACTGGAGCACATGAGACAAAGCACTTTGATGCACATTGAAAACCGACACCTCTAGAGTAGTCTGGTGGGACTGCCCACTTGGAATGCTGTGCAAGTGATTCGACCAAAAATCAATACCAAATCCTTTCTATCTCAGAGATTCCTGAGATGGTTGTGAATATCATTATTTAATTAATTTTTGCTCGTGAAAATCAATAATAATGAATAATTTAAAATGTCTGCTTACAGCACTGGTCTAAAGGATCTTCAAATGAAATAGTGAGTATGTATAGTTAAGCAGAAAGATGTATTTGGTAGAACCACAGCACTGCCGTTTACTGATACCAATACATTATGGGAAAAGCTTTTTCTATGCTTGCCTCCCTTGTAAGAAAGAAATATCTTCTCTGTTTTTTTTTCCTTTGCTGACACTCTGTGGCTTTTATGAAGACTACATCTAACAGCTTTCCTTGAGGATATCAGGTGAAACTCCGGGACAACTCTTTCCCATAAACAGTGTACGTACACAAAAACTAAAATCACGTGTGCTATATAATTGCATTCCTATAGAATGGGTTTGATATTTATTTTCGGCCAGACCATTTGTATAGCTAGTCTGGTGTAACCGCCCACTTTTACTTGCAGAAAGTGGTCTGGGGACACACGTATTCCAAAACGGATCTGCTGGAATGTTAATTATAAGCAAACGTGTATGCTTGATCACGTGCCTGCTGAAATAATTAACATTCCAGCAGAACCGTTTTGGAATACGTGTGTCCCCACAGGGGCGTTTTTAGGGGGGTGCTTAGGGTGCTTGAGCACCCCCATTAGCTGAAGAATCATTTTTTATTCCTTATTTATAAAGCAAATATTTGATTTCCTGTGCAACAAAGGGTTAAAATATTATAACAATCAAGTTATTTTAAGCCAATCATGTGGTTTGTTAGGCAATTATCACTTTTATTAGCTTGACTTCTGTGGGTTCAAAGCTTGTTTTCTCATTGAGAACTACTTGAGCACCCCCATCAGCAAATTTCTAGAATCGCCCCTGTCCCCAGACCACTTTCTGCAAGTAAAAGTGGGCGGTTACACCAGACTATTGTATAGCATGCCAAGTGGGTGGTCCCACCAGACTGCTTTTAGAGGAAAAATGATACATATCGAAGCATCATGGGAGCCAAAACTTTTACGTTTTGCTGTTGTTGCAATGAGAGGACTTAGAAATGTCTCCATAATGAAGAAAATCCCCGTAAAAACCACTTAGAATGCTGTTTGACCATTCAAAAGCACATGCTTGAATGAGGTAAGCCATTTCGTTCAAACTTGTGCACATATACTGTTCTTTTTTACCCAAAACCATTTCTTTTCCTTTTAAAACTTACAAAATAGTCGTAACAACCATTAGAGAACATATTCGAGAAGTTCAGGTCGCAGTTCATTGTGACAAACAATTTCTGAGGCTTAAAGACAGCATGGTACTCAAGGCCATTCTCTTGGCCCCACCCTTCCAATGCTTAATTATTTTTAATGACTTCATTAATTTTAGTGTGAACTAAATCAATGCGCATCATCACGCTTGTGCAATAGAAGTGCCTTAAAGAACTTCAGGAAGTGCTGTAGTGTGAAAAGGCTTCAAAATACTTTTAGCACACGCCAAAAGAAGCACCAGAATCTGTATGTTTGGATCCTGGATAGTCTCAAAGAGAACAACGCAGCCATGAAAGAATTGCACTAAACACATCAAGAGGACTAACAATCTTCAATCCGCCATTTAAAAAAAAGAAATGTGTGCACATTAAGGTAATGTGGTCAATTAAAATATTTTACTTGACAATAAACAGTATAGTAAGTTGACGGGATAGGAAACTCTGCATTGCATCATGTATAAGCGAGTTATTCCATACTCCAATAAGTTCTAAATGTTTTCTAAATTAACGCATGTAAAATTGAAAAATTAATTTGCTACTGTTGAGTCTCTTTGACAAAAAGGCTAAATAAAATTTGGAATGAAACAAAACAAGCGAGTTACAGTATTTATTATAACCTTAGAGTAGTTTAGAACAGAGAAAAGTAAAAAGATAAAAGTGAGAGGAGGAGATTGAGAGGATCTGGGGTTAAAGGTAGTAATCACTGAAACTTATGACAGGGTAAAGTGTAAAAATTAGTAGCTATAAGTACTGGGCCATGCAGGACGCGGACATGAGGGCTATTATTCTACTGTTCTGCTTCCTCTAACTTTGACCTAAAGCTCCTTGATTTCTGTAACATTTCTTTTCTTCTTTGTTTGTTGCTCCATTGCTTTAGTTGCAAAAGTGAACACTGAATCCTACTGTTAAATATGAAAATTTTGTTTAGAGGATGTCTGTTTTGCTCAGTGTTCATAGTTGGATTGCTACCATAAGTGTTTGCCATGCACCACACGATGGTTTAGCCTATACAAGTGTTGCTACTTCACAGTGGGTGACCATAGGTGATTTGGCGTTTCACAATCATCAATCACAAGATTCAAAGCGTTTCTGTACTTGTGTTTCCATTAGTGTAGATTAATGTTAGGACTACCGTAATCTGATGTCTGGAGATATGCTATACATACATTGTCCTTAAGGTCACCTGTTGGCACGACTGTTCAGTGTTTTCAGTGATTCATGCATATAGTGTTGTATTGTACTTACTTGGGCAATTTTGATATGAATGGATACTTGTATGGAAGGGCAGTCAGAACTGCTGCTATTAATCTCTTCTTCTGATGTGGTACATGCACAGCTTGTTCCTGCGGTGATTTCATAACCCTCATTTGTTTATAGAATATTTCAGTTTTTGTTGCTTTTAAAGTGTTTTTCTCCCCATACTGAGATGTTGTATTGATACTCAACCCTAACAAACATGACAGGTTCAATGAATATTACAACCTACTTTTATGCCTTCATTAGGATGATTATAACACTATAGTGAACTTTTATACTGCCTTAACGCCCTAAACCACTTTCCAAACTTTCCATACCATAATCACTAATTTGAGTTTCTCATACTACATAGTGCAGATAAAAATCTAGTGGAAATGGGAGGACATGAACATGCATGTAGCTCGTATGTGGCTGTATGGGATTCGGGACGTTTTCCATGCATGCTACATTCATGTTTGCATGTTACGTGCATGTGACATGCAGGTGATATGAAGGAATTCTGCATGTCTTAAATACATGTTGCATGTAACATGCATGTCACAATACTGTGGCATCCATGTTTCCACTAACATGCATGGAAGTTGCATGTATGACATGCATGTTAGAAGAAACATGCATGCTACACAACAGTATTGTTACATGCATGTAACATGCAACATGTATTTAAGACATGCAAAATTCCTTGATATCACATGCACATAACATGCAAACATGAATGTAACATGCATGAAAAACGTCCAAAATCCCATTAAATTACATACATGTTACATGCATGTTACATGCGCTCTATTTCCACTAGGGAAGATACACAACTAAAGCCATTGTAAAATCCTATTCCACATTATGTAGCAAAAACTACTGGTATTTGTAATTAAAAAAATAGCTTACACCCTAGGTATTATGATGTTAAAAGGAAAAATACATGCAACTACATCAAGAATTTTATGTCTTTCAAGCAAAAGGGACAAAACATGTTTTTTTGTGTTACTTATATTTTTCAAACTAAAGTTTTCTTCATATTATTGTATTCAATTAATTACAGTGTAAAAAATATTATCGTAATAATAATTGGTGTTGATACTGATATTCAATGTCCTGCAGTTATAACAGCTGTTCAACTATGTCAACCACGTCTTCCTGTAACACACCTCAAAGCCAAAAACAAGGTAACTTGCTTCATTGCTAGGCAACATACTTGAAACGTAATAAACTTTATAAGTTTCCTAACCAATTCAATTTACTATACAACCTATGATTTAACTAATTCTAAATGATTAATTTCATGAACTAATAACAAATTTTGGTAAATAAAAAATTAGTTTCTGTTCAAAAAAAGAAGTATTGGAAACAAGATAGATAATCAAAAAAAGGAATTAAAAAGCATAGACCCCCAACAAAAGTAATGAAACAAGCTGGACTGCTATGAGGCAGCAAGAACGACAATAACATTGACTACTATCCTACTCTGTGAATTGCAAATTTTCGCAATTAATGCACAGTATAGGATAGTAGTCGATGTCATCGTCTTTCTTGCTGCCTCATACCAGCCCCGCTCGTTTCATTACTTTGGTTGGGGGTCTGTGCTCCTTTCATTCCTACATCCTCCTTTTTTTTTGAACAAATTTCTTATCCATTTTGTATAGCTATATTCCAATAGCTGTTTAACAAAATACAAGCCATAAGACTACATGTAAAGATGGTAAGTTAGACAAAAAGTCAACTATTCCCCGAATCCCAAATGAACTACTGTACATTAATTTTGCTCAACTATACACATATCTGAAAGTTTTAAGAAAGAGGTTGGGTTCTTTTTTGGCACGGGTTTGACAGATCCGGAACTATTAAGCACGGCCTGCACTGAAACTACTATAAAATAGCTGAAATGAAAATTTGTCAGGAATTTATTTTTGCTTTGAACACGTTTAGCATGATACATCAACTATTAGGAATACTCATACCCAAGGCCATATAGAGTTGAAACATTCACAAAATTACTCTATAGCCGTGTAAGTGTGCACATTTAGCATGATACAACAGCAAGTAGGAATACTCATACGCACGGACACGGCTTTAAATCTTAAAACTACTTCTTGGTATGTGGTTAATTCCTTAACCATAATCTTGGAGCTTCTTTAGTTTCTTTTTCATGGTTTTTTTGCTGCCTACCAAAACTTGCTCTCTCACTGGAAAAAGCCAATGAAAGTTGGTAGTGCAGTGAATTTATATGTATGCATATCATACATATTGTCATACTTCTTGATAAGCTTGTCTTTTTTCAGAAATGCCAAAATAACTCGCAGCTAAATGGGAGAAATAATAACTAATCCATTATGAGTTGTTCTTACAAACAAAGGATATCTAATAATTAACTATTCTAGCACGTTGCTATGCTCTTACTCACGGGTGTTTAATTGATTAAAAAAATTGTGCAAAAAGCTACGTCACCATACGTTTATGAAATGTTGGAAAATGCATAGCAACCATCCTAGCAACGCCACCAAGTGCTATAAAAGCGCACGTGGCTGTCATGTGAAGTCTTACTTAATGACGAAGACGTGTTTTTTTTTGAAAAGAGAAGACAGAGAGCTCAAAGAAGATACTTGAGCCAAGTGGATACTGTATACAGTTATCCACTTGCGAACGAAGGAATGAAGGCCAAAATCAAAGGAAGATGGCGATGTAACTTGCTACTAGAAGTTTTCCTGAACTCTTCAGTTGTGTAGAAGGGACAACGAAGGTTTTTTCTCCCCGGCAGTGTATGGCACTTGCTACTTACAATTTTTTTACACCGACTTCTTGAGGTATGCTATTAATTACTAAATTATCGTGTTCTTTATGCCTTACTGTGTCTCTTACTCGCCAGTTTTACCTGTTTTAGCCTTGAATAACAAAGAAATAAATAACTATTGCCTATATTATTCTGTTAAGCCATTAATAAGCTTTAGTTTGGTGGCTTTTAGAATCCTGGGTCACTATCTTCACCCCAGCTGACCTACATGTATGCTTATGCCGGATAGTTGTGACACTGAATAGTTATGACTCTTTATTGTGTTCATGACATTAAACTGATCTTTACAACAAGCTGTGCCAGTGATACAAGCACTTAACCAGGTTATAGTGACAGTATTTATGATACTCTCCAGCACGAGACTTTTCTCAGTGTATGACAAGAGGTGCGTACATTTTCAGTATGTCTCGTACCAACTCCGGCAGTAAACGTACAACTGATGATATATATATACTTGCACTTTGTGTAATTCTTTCATTTCTTTGCTTTGATAGAATTACAGAAGTCTGAAGATACAAGACACACTTGCCTCAACATCAGAATGTATCCGGCAAGTTGTTGCTGGAGGAAATGGCTGTCCTCAAAATGGCCGACAGGATTTTTCATGTTTTTTTTTGTACAAGTGGGTGTTTTGCTGTTTTCTAATAGTAAGATACTTGTGTTTAGACATATATACCCTGTTAAAGTGTTTTTATTCTATTTGTTAAAGAATTTAACGTGTATAAACGTGTTTTAATTTCAAAAATAATCTAAAATTATGAGTGAGATTATCCTTGAAAAAAAAATTGGAAGTACAAACTGATACTAGAATGTAGGTAAATCTTTCCTCTTTCTAGTGAACTGTATGCTATCTTAGGGAAAACTTCTGTCTTCGTGCAATACAAAGGAGAAGAACACTACCTCCAACATAAATTCCAGTCCTCTTTTTCAGGTGCTGCACAGTAGGTTTATCAAACCTGTATGGCTGTGTGGATAGACTTTTCGGCTTCTAAGAGCTCTAAATTTGTCTTTGGATGCAACTGTTTTCATAAAACCTTTACACAACATGCGCTTATCTTCTCTAAACTTCGTGGTCAGAAAGAGGAAACCATTTTAAAATAATTCAAAGCAAACCGTAAATAAATTTCGCAATCTAATTATTGACTTTTTGCAACTCAATAAACACCCGTGTACTATGAACTATATGGAAGTTATAAACTGGTATTTAATTACTTCGTGTTTATTGATACTGTTACCATGGAATTTTCACTTTTTTATTAAATTACAAATGGCCACTGCTCGTGGAAGTAGATGTCTTGTGACGGCTAGTAGACAGTAAATAGTTGTGAAAGTGAGTTTCTAAAATGATTTACATGCATGAAAAAAGTAGAGATTAAAATGTATCAAAATGATATTTGTAATGTGCTAGAAAACAGTTATAGATAAACTTTCCACTGAAAATACAAAATCCTCAGCCCTCGGGCGCTGCGCCACCATGGGGTTTGGGTTTATATTTTGGTAAAAGCTCAACAAAGCATTCTATAACTATAACTAATACAAGAAAAAAGTAAACAAGTACAATTAACAGCAACTTATCTGTCCAACGTTTCAACCAAATAATCTGGCCTTCTTCAGGGATAAAGAGACAAAACATGTGAATGAGCGCGGAATATATGACGCAACATTTGATGGCATATGACAAAAAATGATGATGCAATTATGATGCGATAAATTATATTGATAATGATGATGGCTACTGTGGTCTCCTTAGGACTGGCTTCCTAGGGATTTCTAAGCCAGTGCCTCTGTTTAGTTGTTTCCCCTCAGGCACCAGATGTACATGTATGATGAGGGCTCTCTCAATTAGTAGCTATTTGTGTTTTTCAGCTGTCAATCATTTCAGCCTCCTCTCACAAGATGGTGTGATCACGCGTGTTTCAAGTGGAAATTTAGTTTTAGATCATTATCACGTTTTGTGGTTGGACAGTAGAAATGTCCTTGACAACAGTTACTCTTTGGTTGCTATGGGAGTTACTGTAAAATAGTTGTTTTAACAGCTTAAT
>JAYJLX010043704.1:0-13519 GCA_036873525.1 Chalinula nematifera
CACCTTTCTTCTTCAATGTTTACATTTTTAACCCTTTGTTTGCTAAGTTTATTCAATTAATGAGCCACACCTTTCCAAAATGTTTTCTCTTTTTGCTAAATGATGCTGTGTCTGTCTTTAAGTTGCTGCTTGCTGGCTTTATTGTCTGGCTTTATTGTAAGCATCCATGCTTGCGAGGGATATGAACCTTTAGTTCTAGTTTTAAACTGGAGTTATGATCAACTAAAAAGTCGCCATTTTTTTGGCTGTTGAGCCTGACCCAGGACTTAATTGGCCTGTGAATAGCTTTGGACATGGCTTCCATACAGCAAAGTGCCATATCAACAGCAGCCACCATTGGTTTAGAAGATTTAATGATTGAAGTGTTGGGGAGGTGAAAGAGTATATAGTATGCCTGCTTGTCTTGCATGCATGTAAGAATAACAAATGCTTAGGTGGTGGAGGTTTCACAATCATTGGCTGTGAGTTCGTTCTACAGATACATGCACGTGCCCAATTGGAATACATAGACATTCTGCACATTAAGTCTGTAAATATCATCAATTTTACAATAAATTTCCCACAAGTTACCATTTTGTGAGGCAAAAATATACAGGACAAGCACAGAATAGTCACAAATTATAGTCATACCCCCGCCCCCATCATAGGCTCCTAAACACATGATGCTACTTTCTCTGAGGAAATAATCAACAAGCTACCTTGTATAACTAACCCCTTATGGATGTTGGGATCAGTATCATGTTCTAGCAGTAGCTGTATTTGCTGCCTTATGTCATCTTTTACTAGATGTTAGTATACAGTGATATATCACTATACTGCGAAAGATATAAAACACGAAATAATAAAGACAACTAGATATTTCACACAAAATAATCAAGATAACTTGATCAAGTAAATTTACTTGTGCTTTGCCACAAGAGGAAACAGGATCCAGGCATACAATTAGCAATGTTACAATCCATGTTATGTACAGTATACAGTGACCACTTGACAATAATAACCAACCAGATAATGATGTTGGGATCAGTAGCAAGTATAAGCACCTCAGCATCTTCATTACTAGATGTCATTATGAAGGTGTGTTCTACCGTCATCCTTCAGAATAATACAACACATAAACTTATCATCACTACTATCACCATTATATAGTATATACTTACCTCATTTCTACAATTTACAAGAGCTCCTACAAAGGGCACCTTTCTAACAACCTCCATGGATCTCCTCCCAGCTCTACAGAAGCCTGTAGAAATGCAAACAATATAATAAGGTAATATACATGGTAATATAATATACTATATATAATATAGGTAATATACATGCACATAATTTTACATTTATAACAATTTCTATACATATACAGTATGTTGTACTTTTAAATGCGTAATTGTCATATTATATGCTGGCATAAGGATATCATAGCTACATGTACAACGAGAAAATTTTGCAGGCAAATAAATTTCACTTCTTTTTGTGACATAACTGTTTTTCCGAAATTGAAAATAATTTTAACACCTGTTGCTTAATGCATACCAAGGCCTTCCATAGTAAAAAAAAAATTATTACCATAAAAATTCATCCCCCTAACTTCATTTAAATAAATAATTATTTTCAAGAAAGCAGTAAAATTACTCTAAAAATTCATTTTTTTTAATTACTATTGCCTTGTGTTCTGATCTTGCTTTATGGAAGAAAAAGACTACAACTGAACAGCAAGGTAATTTTTTATTCTGCCAGTTTACTGCACTAGTTGTAAAAGCCTCTAATTTCGTCAAAATAATTGCCACGAGGGGAAACACTTAGTTTTTACCTCCAATTATTTATTATTATTATTGAACTTTATACAATATAATTAGCCGAATTTTTACGGTACTCCCTAAATTTAGCTCACAAAAAAGATTGGCAATTAAATAGCATTTTTATTCCCTCAAATTTTTTCTTGCCAAATGATATTAACTTTTTTGAAAAACAAAAAGAAAAACTTTACTTAATAAATCAATTACATGTACTACTATAAACCTACAAAGACCTAGAGACCTAAAGATGTAAAGCTAATAAAATGCAACTTATTAATTGACACTATACAGGGTGCTCTGCAAACTCAAGGGGCCTTGATTAAGGCATTCATAAGTCAAAGGGACCTTGATTTTTACTCTGCCAAAGCAATAACATAAATGGACAGCTAATGAATAACATGTACATCTTTTTTTTTTTTTGGCATTGATGCATTCTTAACCCCAATTACTACACTTCTGCATACTGATAATGTACAGAATATTAAGGGTGTGGACAGTACCGAATACAATAAGAGTAGCCCCATAAGGGGCTATGCATTGATAAGTTTCAAATGTGGGAAGCATGGGTGAGCCAATGCCTATCCTCTAAAAAAGCTCATGTCGTCTTTATTGAGAAACAGAAGGAGTTCTACTCTGACACACCAACAAAGGAGCTGAAGTGTTTATCAGACATTCAATGGGCTTGCCACTCCTTCACTCTAGATGTTATTGCTAGACTGCTAGTAAGCATGACTCCATCAAAGCTAGTCTACAGCACATCATTGATAACGCTGACAAGGCAAAAGCAATAGAAGCATCCAGTCTTCTAGGTCATATTCAGAGTTTCAAGTTCATAGACTGACCGATTGTATTTCAGGAAGTGATGGGCTCTAAAGTTGAATAGTTGCTTCAGACTCAAGAGAAGGAGAATCTCAGTCGATGATTCCATTTTTTTTTTAATCCCAGCGAGAATTAAAACCCCTCTCACCCCACAGGGCATGTTTTTTTACAGTGTCCCTCATTATCAAGATAGTGCATATGCTACTGGCTTATCTTCTTCAGGCTTATGCCAAAATATGTAACGGAAACCAATTCGTAGGTATACCAACACAGCACTTGTGTACGAGCATTCAGTGCTAAATTTACCAATTTTCAGTAATGTAGAAAAGCATAATACAATAATTTCCAAACGACTGCCACAACTACCTATTGATGATACAATATTTGAAAAGCTAGGTTACATAAACTTCGTGGTGCAAAAGTTGCACATAGGAGTGAAACAACCAGCCATAAGAAAAGCGTTATAGCAATTCCAGCTTGTCTACACAGTGGGGGTTTCCCTCATAATAGTACACTAGGAATCAGAACATTATGCTAAGCATAATGCTTTAAGTAATCTGAATATACTTTAGCACCTAATATGGTACTACGCCACCTAGTCCCTTTTCCAAGGGATAAAGAAATCCTGTATGATCTTACAATGGCAATAAATGGTATACTAAGTTGAATCCATTACAATACAGCAACAGGCAAAATGTTGACAGGTAATTAATACCCCTTTCTCATTGAAATTGTCTTGTTACATGGAAAATATAAAATTTTATGCTGGGATCATAAAAAAAAATTGTACTTTTTTTTGGCCAAGGCTCAGTATAATGCGCCCATACTAAAAAACTCATTCAATATCCGACACAACAAAAGCTGTGGTGTCTCTGGTTCCCATTGAGGTATAAGTAGCAAAGACTATCGTTTTGCAAGAGGATAGCCAAACACCACTATATATAGCATCCCTAATGAACATAGTGAAGGGTAAAGTGCTACTGAAATACATGTATCTATTGAGGAGATACTAAGGAGTACAAGCACTACTAAGACATGGTGTTAATCCTATTATCAGTAATAAAAAGATTTCTTATTCAGAAGTATTTCCCAAACACCACACATTGATTCCAGAGAAGATTGGGTGGTTATAAATACATTGCTACTACAGCATATGTAGAATTAAAACTACTACAGTGAAACATTGACTCAAAGTGGGAGAGGCTACTCTGCTTTACAGTTATCCTGTTACCTAACACGAGTCCCCTATGGAGCTATAAATGAGTTACAGAGCAAGGAAATGCAGGAAACCCATCTATGAGAATCGTCGAGACCTCATGTTGTGAGTGGGCATTATTGGTTCTCACTATACCAGGGTGTGTAAAATAAGCCCGAATAATGTGGTGAGCATTTTGTATAGTGGAACCTCAGTTATCCAGAATCCTTTGGTCTTGGCAATTTCAAAAAATTGTCTGGATAATGGAAAAGCCTGGATAATGGAAATGTCCTTAATAATATCAAGAATATGCATCCATTAATTAACATTTTAGGTCACAGCACAGACTACTAGGATTACCCTCAAAATTGCTGTAAGAACTAAAAACAGCGTAGATATTGTGCCTCTTGAGTTTGTCTCCATTAATTTTTGCCTAGTCAGCAATTTTCACATTAATAATTCTTAATAATTCCTAATTACTCAGTGACCATAAAAGCTTTTGAGTCTGGATAATCGAGGTTCACTGTATTTCCATTTCAACATTGCTCACCTACTAATGATTTTTTAAGTGTTATTTAGAAATGATAGTACTCAGTGAGGCAAT
Source organism: Chalinula nematifera (assembly GCA_036873525.1). Lineage (NCBI taxonomy): Eukaryota > Metazoa > Porifera > Demospongiae > Haplosclerida > Chalinidae > Chalinula > Chalinula nematifera. The sequence continues at coordinate 4,415 of JAYJLX010043704.1, forward strand.
TTATGTGCTCATTTGAGCACTAGAGCATCCATATTTCCTACCCTGCTTAGAGCTTTAAAAAGATATCTTGTCAAGGTTTGCTTATAGTACCTTTGTTCAAGAGTATCTGACCAAATAAAAAAGAACATACTAGTACAATAAACTTTGTACTACAGTACCAAGTACAATAGTAAAGTAACTAAGCATATTGAGCCATATGCAGCTAAGAGACGGTAATAACTGGACACCACTATATACAGCATCTGTAGTGAACAAACCGAGAGATAAAATTATACTCCTGAAACATCACTTGGTGCTAATCCCATCATCAGTAATAAGGAACTTGGTTTTTATTCTAAAATATACTATTAGTACAACACTTGTGGCCCGTAACACCACAATGATGAAACATTGACTTGAAATGAGACGGATATTATATTTGGAGCTAATAGACTGGACAAGGATTAAATATACATCTGTTTCGTTTGACTCCTTTGTTGTGGGTGGTTTAGGCTCCTGGGATGCTGCCAACGAAAGCATCCAGAGGTCATTGGGAATCAAGAGGAAGTTCATTGAGCTCTTCCAGAAGCTGTGCTGTTTGGACGCTGTTAAGGGGTCACTCCAGATCTGGGAAGCCTTATGTTCCTTTCCTTCCTCATACAGGTTGACCTAATCATCAGGATTCATTTGCCCCTACCTTTGGATGTTAGTTCGTAATCACTTGGTTTCATTTGCCCCACACTTGGATGTCTTGTTTGGTTTCATTTGCCCCGTAATATTGTTGTTTAGCTTGTCGTCCATTTTGGTTCAATTTACCACTGTACTAACATGTTCACTTATTCGTATGTGATAAATATTGGAGGGCTTTACAATTCCATGACTTCATCGATTGCAGCTGTTTTTTACATGTAGCTATTCTTATATCACACCTGCACCATGATTCACAAATTCACCTGTATTGGATTTTCCTATTCTGACCGATTTGTAAGATCTCAATTGATGCATTCATACACTAATTTTTAAGCTTTAATTGTTGCTGGATTTCTGTTCTGTTGGAAGAGGCGGGTTGGCAGTGTTTCATCCTCCACAAATTTAAATTAATTGTTGTAATAATTGTATTTTTGTTTGTTTTGTTTTCTTTGTTTTTGCTTCATTCAATTATTCCCACTTCGTTTGAAGAGGCTTGCTGGCAACGGCAGTGTATTTGTACACAACATATAGCTTTCTTTTTGAAAAAGAATTTATTTGAGTTCAAAAGTGTGGTCCACCCACTGGCCCCATATATGTACAGTATGAAACAAAGATTAGTTATAATATCATTTTGGAGGAGGATAGCCAGACACCACTATATATAGCATCTCTTGTGGACATACTGAGGGTACAAGTACTATTGAAACACTGTGCTGATCCCATCATCAGTAATAAAGATGTTAGTTATTATTATAAAGTACGTTATTACTGCACATGTGGCCTTAAAACCACAAAGGGTGGAACAGGCTACTATCATTCACAGAGATCCTATTAATTACAATGTGCCTGTATGAACTTTTACTGAGGAGTTATACAGCAAAGGAAATGAGGGAACACATCCATGAGGATCATTGAAAATTTGTGTAATGAGTGGGTATAGCTTATCGTCATGACACAAAGTAAATTAATTATTCAAAAACGAAAACATCTACATTTTGAAACTTTTTTGTTCACACATGTTCATCAAATTCCCCATGCTTCAAACATAGCACAGAATCTGACCACGTTCCTCCACTCCCAAGTTGCCAGCCCATATAAAGATTGCTTCTTTTCTAAAATAAAAGCTTTGATTGACTTAAACATATAGGTCAAGCTGTCCCAGTTCCTGTAGCCCAATATCCAGCCTGTAGGGGAGGCATAACATTGTAGGCATTGATGCACATTAAATGAGCCAACATGAAAATTTTAAAAATACCATGATTCTAATTGCTGTACTGCTTTATAAATCCCTGAATCCACCTCAAGTAATGTCAGTATGTTATCTATTATCCATGGATGTGTGATTCTCAAAGACTAATGATTCCGCTAGCACAAAACTTTGTTTTTTGTCTTATAAGTGTCCTGAAGCATTGTTGAAACATTCATTCTGACATATGCCTTTCTACAATAATCAATTCAAGCTGTGATGCTACAACATCAGTCAGTACACTTAGTGTCTCTAGATCATAGTCAAGGGCTAGTGGATATAACAGTGAAGTGTGGCCCAGACCACCTCCCACTTGCCAAGAATCAGGTTGCACATTGTGCATCAAAATTAATGAAGATATACTGTGCTTTGGTACTTCCTTAGTTCGTCATCGTTTGGTTTCATCGGTGGTATGTTTGTTTTCATACTGACTGAATTATTTGCTCTAAAATGTTTGACCTTTTCCTCGGTTTGGTGGATGTCACAATAGATACCACAGCAATTGTAGACAACAAAAAGATTGAGATCTTCCTTTTAATCGCTCTTGCTGCTCCGGTTTGGATGCTGCAATAGCTGCCAGACTGCCTCTTGTACTCCTGTTTTGTCACTGTTACCACCAGTGTCTAAAACAAGTGAGGAGGAGCCTCTGCTCTTGTTTGCTCTTTGAAAAGAAGAGCCCTTACCCCCTCCCCCAAGTTACTGCTATATGGTATTACGCTAGTTAAATACAATATGTAGTTTTTGACCCTTTTTAGTCTGCAACAAAGGGTACATAAAGGCAAGCCTGCACTGTGTGCATGCGTTTTCGATTTATTGTTTGCCTGGTCTGGTGGTTGTGCTCTGGGAGTTCTTTGAGGTATGTGCTGTTGTTCTATTGGTGACTATAATAGTTTTCCCCCTTTCTTACCACAAAAAGAGTCACTAGAGGCAACGCCTATTCTATACTTGAACTGCTACCTCTTTCTTCTCGTTTGTGTAGTGTTAGCCTCATGGAGTACTTTTTCTTAGATCTTGTATCCAACCCAGACAACTAACAACTGCCCCGTTTATTCCAGGATCTATGCCATCTATTTGTCCTGGACTAGACACATGCAACGTGAACATTCTGAATTGGTCACCGTCATGTTTGAATGTGCGGAGTGCCATCATTTTACTCTATGTTTCAAAACTAGTACAGCACCTGATCAAATTTATGTACTCCAAAAGCTGCCAGCCCATGTAATGATTATGTCACTTTTCCAAAACAAGAGCTTTGATTGAGTTATAGGTCAAGCTGTACCAGCCCAATATATCCAGCCTGCAGGGAAGGCATAATATTGTAGCCATTGATGTACGTACCTCAAATAAGCCAATAAAAAAAGTTTTAAGAATACCATGATTCTGACTACGACATTATATTATACTTCCCACAGTTTTATTAATTTGAGCTCTGATGCTACAATATCAGTCAGTAGAACTCTTGCTATAGTGTTTCTACATATTGGTCAAGGGCTAGTGGACATAGCTGTGAAGTGTGGCCCAGATAACCTCCCACTTACCAAACATTAGGCTGCGCATATTGCATCAAATAGATATACTGTTTGAAATGCATAAAAAAAATCTGTTATCCTCCTCTTCTCTGTGAAATTAGCAAGGAGCAATTTGAGAGTTATATGATAATGTTGCACCTACCATTCCTACACTGAAACTTTCAGAGACTGGATCAGACTGTGTTTCTTGACTAATGTCTTAACTGCCTTATCGGGCCATTTTTCAAATTCTTAGTCTGCAACCATTTCCACTCACAGTTACCCTGCTACCATACTGCTGACCTAACATGTCTTATTAACCATGAGTCATTTTTGAAGGCAGTATGAATAGGGAGATAGTAGTTGGCCCCTAAACATGATTGACTACTACCTCGTAACAGGCATACCGAACAGTGATTTTGCTAATTTCCTCCATGTGGAGAGGCATTCCAGCGAAGGCAGTATCGCCTGTTATAACTTGATATACAATTGCTCTATTCTTTTCGAAAAGAATCTCCTTTTCACCTGTAAAGTGTGGCCCAGACAACCTCCCACTTACCAAGAATCAGGCTGCACATAGTGCATAAAAAAAATCTGTTATCGTCCTCTTCTCATGCTGTGAGATCAGCAAGGAGCAACTTGAGGGTTACTATAATGTTGCACCTACCCTTCCTACCCTGACACTCTCAGAGTCTGGATCAGACTGTGCTTTTTGACTAAAGTCTTAACTACCTTTTTAGACCATTTTTCAAATTTTTCACTACCTGAACTGTGTATTTTTTTGTTTTTTTAGTTGTATGTGTAGTGACACCCATGGAGTACGCTGTGGCCATCGTGTATCCCACCCAGATGGTCTACGACTGCCTTGTGTGTTCTAGATCATATGTCATTTATTCATTGTGGACGAGACATCTCCAACGTGACCATTCAGAGTCAATTAATGTCATCTGTGAGTGTGCCGAGTGTTATCAGGAATATCTGTCTAAGCATTCTGCTGCCGATCACCAACGTTTAACCCATCCTCAGCTGTGTCCAGACCGTTCATCTGACTCAGTCAGCATGTCTGTATGCTCACATGGATGAGGCTAGTGATAAACGTGACAGAGAGATTTCCCAGGTGACCTCACAGCTCTGGATAAGTGCAGAGCACTCCCTGTTTCCGGATGTACTGGCTCGTTTGGGTCTGGGGAAATGTTGCCATTGCTGAGGAGATCCCTACAAAGACTGCGAAACAGGTCGCCAGCCTTATTCCAGCGGGACATCCTAACTAACTGGCCGACGTCAAAAGAGATGTGCACCAGTGGGGATCCAGCTACTGATTCGCCATCTGGTTTGCCAGATCTGACTTTCTGGCTCGCCACCCGGTTTGCCTTCCAGTTCCTCGGACTGTTATGACTCATCGAACTCCATGTTCAGATCACTGTCGCCCACCCCACCCTCGCTGCCGTTACCCCTGTTGCCTCCAGCTTACCCGTCTCGTCCACCTGATGAAGGATACAGCTCAGCAACCCCATCAACAGTCCCGACACCAGTGTCTTAACGGAGTCCCTCTCCTTCACCATCATTTGCCTAGATGCCTTGAATGATTCTGTGTTAACCATAGTTCCTGCACTCAATTCAACTCTTAGTCTGCCCCTGCTCCCGCCCTTTGGTTGAACCCTCCTCCCCTCGGCTACATGGTGATATCTCCAGCCCTGATTGGAATCTTTCCGGGACTGGTCCAGGTGTCTCTCGAAATTCTGGATCTCACTCCTCCTCAGCTTCTCAGGAGCAGTCTGCAGTTTAAAATCTTCCTGAAGTAAGGGAGTGCCTTGCCCATGTAAGGTCCCCTCGGCTAGAGTAGATAATGCGGTCTGAGTGTCCCGTCAGGAGGAGCTGCTGCTACTGTGAGGCAGACTGTTTGGGTTGTTCACCTCCTTGACATCGCCGTGATCAAGCTAAACAGACGAAAGCCCTTCAGGCTCTATATAGGTCTACCAGTCTAAATGTTTTGAGCAGCTAACTAATGGTACTCTCTCTCCTTATTGTTCTACATGTACTCCTAAGGCTCATTTGGATGTTCATTTTAATACATCTCCCGTCCTTCTGTCAACTGACCCCCTGGAGTGGCTGCCTACAGCCCCACTGGATGTGCCCACACACTCAGAACTGACAGATACTTTTTCGGAGGATGAGGTCTTGCACCAGATCTAATGAATGCCCACCTCCTCTAGTCCAGGCCCGGACAAGTTATAAGTTCTGGAAGACGTGGCCTAGGAGTATGGCCTTCTTGGTTTTGGTGTACAACACCTGTCTGTATAATAATCGTATACCGGCGCAATGGAAATCCAGCATGACTGTACTAATTCACAAGAATGGGGATATCCCGGAGCAAGGCAATTGGCGTTTAATTGCTCTCCAGCTGACTGTTTATATAAGCTGTTTGTCACGGTGTTGGCCCACGATTCTATATTACTCATAAAGTCATTTCCCCACTGCGGAAGGGTTTCATGACGTATGTGGGTTGTTTCGAACACCCCTTCCTTACGAGATCTATGTTTAACGATTCCAAGCAAAGGAAACATAACCTCCAGATTGTGTTTTTTCGACTTGGTGAATGCCTTTAATTTGATGCCACACTGTAATTTGTTTGATGTTATGGGTTGGTTAGGGATTCCGGGGGATTTCATCTCACTGTGCACTAATATCTATAAAGGGTCCTCCATGCAGCATTGATGTGCTGATGGCTTGACCGACAACGTCCCTCAGAATTTGGGCACAACGCAGGGCGGCCCCCCCTAAGTCCTTTGCTGTTTAACCTCTGTTTGCAGGGCTTGCCAGCTAATGGGTTTGGATCAGCTGGATGATGGTTACAAGCTCTAGTCGGGTCTTGCTTTGAAGTACCTTGCGTATGCGAATGACCTGTGTATCACGGCACATTCAAAGGAGGATGTGGAGAGGTTTCTTCAGAGAATCCTGTCCTAAAAGGATTGGTCTGGGCTGAAGTTCAAGCCCAGTAAGTGTTCGGCTCTCTCTTGTATTAATAACGCAAGGTATGTGGAGTCTTATTCCCTATCTTGGCTCAATACACAGGTAACTTAAGTCCTGGGTCAGGCTGAGACAGCTGCTAATACATGTTATTAGTAGCTGATGATGATGTTCAGTCAACCGTGCAGCTAAATATAAGCTAAATTATTTACAAGCCACTGTGACATTCATCGACGTACGTATTATTACAATACAATCTATACAGTCCCCGTGAGCCTTTTCAATTAATTTACGTCATTCTTCGTAGTTGTTTATTCGTGAGCAGTAATGGCAGAGAGTGCTTCTTCAAGCTAAAGTTCGGTAGTGTTCCACTATGATACTGGAGGCGGCACCAGGTTAGAAAAGTGTCTCTAGGTGTAATCTAACTTCTACCAAATTTCAGGAAAGAAACTAATCATAATCTTGGAGTATTTAGCCTACTTGTAGTCCAACGCGGGTAAAAAAAGTACACGAATCGCTAATCTCTCCGAAACCTTAAAGAGAATCATTCCTGAAATTTGAGAGCATGTAAAGCTTGATTTAAGACGCAGCTAATACTAATTCCAGAGCTGAAGCATAACGGGATCACTACCAGATTTCATACTAAAGTTCTGGAGAATATCAATAGAGTACTGTACTGATATCGCTCGTCCTTATTATTTTACAGTGTTTCAGTGTTTAGCATTTTTAGCAAAGGTTAGTTCTACTCCATGCAACTTATTTAGGCTTGAAATGTTGTTTTAAACTGGACTTATGATTAACTAAAGTGTAGTCATGTTTGCGGCTATAAAAGCCTGACCCATGATTTAAGTCACCTGTGTACCCCAATTACAGCCTTAAAGTGGAGTGACAGGTATAAATATCTTGCTGTTCCTGTGGGTCGTACGAGGTCAACCAGTCTGGATGATTTGAAGACGTCTACATGTACATGTGTTATCACAAGCTTCCACTATTTATGAGAGCCTCATGACTGATTGGCAGAAACTTGATGCAATAAATACTTTCATTGTGTCGCAGGCGCAGTAATATGTCAGGGTAGCCCTTCCAACCAAGGGTTGGGCAAAGTCAATCGATGATTGAATTAGAGCTACTGTGAAAAAGGGTCTTTCCCTACCACCTCGGACAGTGTCGAGTTTATTGTATGTAAGGAGGGATCAGGGTGGTTTGGGTTTATATTCTGTTGCAGATAATTGGCATATTTCAGCTATTTCCCAGATGTTTAGGTGTGCCAAACAGTCCGGATTCATTCCTCAAGTTGATGTGCAGGGATCAGCTAATTCAAATCTTCGTCACGGGAGACGAGGTGTAAGGGTGCTGTCAAATGATGATCTATCAGTGTCTTTGAATTCGGGTATTGCTGAGGAGAGGTAACTGTCTGATGTTAAAAGTGTTCGGTCAGAGCTTAAGGCTTCCCTCTCTCTGGTTCGATTGTCAGTGGATGTTCTGGATGAGGGTTTGGTCTTTTTGAATGACTCGGTTGTGGTGGATAGGCCTGCGCCATTGAATAAAGTTCTGAGGGCCTTCTTTCGACAGCACCATCTGGACTCCCTCCTTGCTGCTCCTGACCAGGGGAGAGTCTTCAAGCTTGCCCACCTTTCTCCTGTAAGCAACACATGGATTGCTATGGGAAGGTATGTCTCTTTTGCAGATTATAGATTTGCGATAAAAGCCTGTTGCAACCTTTTGCCAGTGAAGACTGTCTGTCTTAGGATGGAGTGTCAGATACCAGGTTTCGTCAGTGCAAGCAGCAACCCAAGACGCTGGCCCACGTAATGAACGCTTGTCCTCCCAATGCTGGCTTGATGAGGAGTCATCATAACAGGATCTTGAATCGATTGGTAAAGGCTATTCCCTCAAGCAAGTCAGCAACTAGGCTGGTGGACCAGAAGCTTCTGGCCTCACCAGGTCAATTAAGACCTGATATCTGTGTGATTGAAGGCTCTAGTCACAGGGTGGTGGACGTCACGATCCTGTTTGAATGTGGGCCTGATGCCTTTGAGAAAGCTAAAGGAGAGAAGCTCGCCAAGTACAGTGAGTTAATGGAATGGGCCAAGTCCAAATACACCTCTGTAACATACAACTTATTTGCAATCAGTGGCCTGGGTTCATGGGATCAGCGAAATGAAAAAGTTCTTAGGTTATTGGGTGTTCAGAAGAACGATGCTGTTATTTTTAAGAAGTTGTGCTGTGTGGAGGGCTCTCAGGATATCTGGAGGGCATATGTTGTACAGCTAAGGCTCGATACCTCATCTGTCAGCTCGTCCATAATATCGTATCGTATGCCCCACCTGATGTCACTGCACTTCCATCTGCATTTTCAATATGTCGTCATTCGCATCATAGTCCAGTCAGGATCATGGACGTATTGTAATAGCAGTTCCAAATGAATTTGATGACATAACAGGGAAGCAGATACTCATCGAGCTAATAAAATTTCTTTAAAATGGAGCTTTGTTAACATCTTTTCCTAATAATTGTGTGAGGTTGGCTTATTAAAGGGTAACTGACATGAAAAATTTTCTTCATCTAAATTCGAAGTATTTATGTGTAGAAGCACTGCTGTGAAAAAATTTGTCAAAAAATCATTACTTACTGAGAGATAGAGCTGCAAAGTGCAAAGATTTTTACAATTTCCACCATCTTTAAATTTACTTCCTGTTTGGGGGCGCGGTCACG
>JAYJLX010043715.1:0-13518 GCA_036873525.1 Chalinula nematifera
GTTTTTACAAACGCTTATTTCCGTAGACCGCCCCACTCGCCGATTCGTGTTCGGATTAAGATCACGAATCATTAGCGGCTTTGGCGGAGAGAAAGCCATTATAGTTTCGTGAGCTTGTTTAAGCCCACGTAGCCATAGGGTATCGGCATGCCAATAATCCAAGGAATTAATGGCATGCGTTCAAATAGCGAGCGTGTTTTCTGGTAGGAAATGCTGAAAAACAATCCCCGTCCAGACATCATAACCCATGTTCAATGATTGAATCTCCTGAAAATGTATAATTAGTCGCACTAGGCGGAAACACGCGAAAAATTAGCAGGAGGAAAAATGGAAAAATCCAAAATTGGCGATACGTCCTCGCCCACACAGGACAAGGTCGGCGATAAGCCGCGGGTGCCCGTGGCTGTCGCCAATCCTCTCGGCGGCAAGCCGTTGCAGGTCAATTTCTGCCGCAAGCCCACCTGCTGCAATTACGCCGTTCCCGCGCATTGCGAGCCGATCAAATCCGGCCCCTCCGCGAACCGCGATGACTGCTACGTTGTGCAGAACACGGGGGGCGGCGCGCATCCCGCCCTGCGCTGCAAAGCATGCAACGAGAAGCCCATCATCAAAAGCAATCTCGGCATCGCTGAGGAAATCTCTCGTCTGACCGCGGCGCTGCGCTCCGTGCAGGGCGGATGCATCAACTCTGAGTGCCACGCACACGGAAAAAATGTCGCGGATTTTCCCTTTCTCTACAACAAGAGAGGCGAAACCAACGCAGGTACGCGGCGCTATTCCTGCAAGGTGTGCGACACCAAGTTTACGGCAAGCAGAAAAACCAAGTGCCAGAACCCCGCGACCACCACCGCCGTGTTCGTGGATCTGGTGAACAGATCGCCGATCAACCGCACTCTGGAGCGGATTGGCTGGGGGCGAAACGACTACTCCCGCTATTACGCGAGTTTTGAGCGCATTAACAAAAAGTGCGAGGCATTCTCCGCCGCGTTTGACCGCCGGCTATTGCGCGGCGAGTATCCGCTGGGAGAACTCTGCCTTTCCACCGATGGGCAGCAATACACCATTAACTGGGACACCAGAAAAGAGCGGCAATACACGCTGGTCACAGCCATTTGCACGACCGACAACGCCAGCGGTTTTGTTTTTGGCATGCATGCAGCCTACGACCCCGACATTGATCCCGATCAGGCGGATCGGGAAATGGTTGAATCGAGCGAGCATGGCAGCCCCGAGGCCTATCGCCGTCATGCCCGTTTGTGGATGCTGGGCGATGAAATTGAGCGCAACCGCCGCGGCCGCGCCAAAGAAGGCATCAACACGAAAGAAGAGATGCTGGCGAGAATAGAGCAGGAATACGCGGACAGCATCGCCCGAGACGACTGCGAAGACGCAGAGCAGGCAAGTCGCAAACCTCGTCGCGGCAAACTAGTGCATGTTTCCTACACCGCCTACGCCGCCATGTTCATCCTGGAGCGATTGACCCGAGGCGCTGATCGGGTAATTCACTGCCTGGATCACGAATCCATGCTGCGGGCCGCCTGTCTGACGGCGTTTGAGGCGCGCGTCCGCGACAAAACCGCGCACGCGTTTTATGTCAGCGTGAACAAAAACTTCACGGTGCCAGAGCGCAAGCAGATCCGCGTCGAGGCGCTACAGAAGTTTCGCATGGATCACAAGGATCTCCTGCGCCGAAAAGTCACCCTCAGCGATGCCATCGCCATTGAGATGGAAAACAACATCTCGCAGGCGATTAAAATCGGCGCGTGGCAGGATCAGTGGGTGAAGCACCCGCTGCCGCGCATGGACGAGCCCGAAAAGGCGATTTGCTGGCTGACGCGGCGCGGCCCTTCCATCAACGAGGATATCATCAACATGCATCTGATTGCCAGCATGCACGGGGTAGACAACACCTTTCAGTTGGTGCGGCGGCGCATTCACATGCTGGATCGGTCGCTTTTGACGGCTTCTAGCGGCTGGCGCGGCTGGAACGGCTACGCCTTCTACAATCCCGCCAATGTGCAAAAAGCGCTCAATATCCTGCGGTGCTACCTGAATTTCTGCGTGAAACGCCCATCAGACAACACCACTCCCGCCATGCGTTTGGGATTGACGGATCGGGCGTATTCGGCGGAGGAGGTTCTGAATTACGAGCCAAAACACGCGCCCTTGGAAGAAAGCGGGATCGTCAGCGCCATCCACGCCGCCTTTCAGGGGATGAAAAAAGCCGCCTGACAGGGGGGCGTGGCGGCAGTTTGTTTTACGCGGCATGCGCCATCTTCCCGTCCCAGCGGTAGACCTTAATCACCTCCTCGCCTCGGTGGTTGATGGCCTTGACGGCAATGCATTCCCCTTTTTCAGGCTTGTCGAACGGCATTGATGTGAGGGTTTTGATGGCATTTACAGACTCCTCGTCAATGTCGCGGATGTCCTTGGCGATTTTCGACAGAGCGTCCTCCTGGCTCTGTGCCGGGTTGGGAAAATATATGTGCTTGGCGCAGAATTTCTCCTCGTCGTAGCTGGTGTCCAGCATCCAGCAGGAGATCTGATCCTTGGTGGACGCTTCCACGTTCAGGGACTTCGGGTCGATGATGGAGATGCCGTTAAGAGTAACGACCAATTTCCCGTCGTCATTCTCCTCAACGTCAATATCCGGCTCCCCTATGGGGACGAAGATGTGGCTGGTCGCCTTGGTCAGGGCACCAGTCTCCAGGTCCTCGGCGATGCGCATGAGAACGAAAGGGAGTGTGCCGATCTTACGCTCTGATCCCTCGGCGTGCGGATCGAACCGCCGCCCCGCGACAAGCAGCCATTCCACAAGAGGCAGCTCCTTCAGCACCTCTTTGGCCGCTAGGGAAATTTCGGTCTTGCCGACCGCCTGGTTTTTGGAGCCTACCATGATGGCGACCTCGACGATCTTCCCCTTGTCCTCGTACCGCCCGATTAAATGTACCCGATGACACGTCGCGGGGGCGTCCTCCACATCCACGAATTTCACCCCGCCGCTCTTGACGCCAGTGCGGACACCTGCGGTTTTCAGATCCTCGCGCACCTGCTCGCGGAACGTCGCTTGGTCAGCCTCCGCCTTGATGTCGCGCTTGGATGCCCCGCTAGGCATTTTGGCATTGCCCTCAGCGGCATCTTCCATTGTCATGCAACTGCGGTGCGGTGCCAGGCTTTCTACGCTGAACGGGCCGCTGACCCTGACTCGCCGTGTCGCAGCAATCGGTCTGTCCACTAGCATCGTGTCCTCCGTGCATTTGCGCTGGATGGAGTCGTCCATTTTCGCGCGGCGCTCGTTGCGGATCTTCAGCCATCCGGCATGAACCTTCTGCTGGCCGGCCGTCCAGTCTTTCGGACAGGGAATGGGCACTTCCCAGTCCTCAAGCGGTTTGCCCTCGTGGCCTGGACGGGCGCTTTTGGGCATTTTTGCCACCAGCGGGTTCAGACGGGATGAGAACTCGTCCCAGATGACGTCGATTTCCTCGTTGTAGGCGATGCTTTTCGTTGAAACGGTGCGGACTCGGTCATACACGAATCCTTTGGCGACGTCGCCGCCGAATTCACCTTTTTTCTTCAACTCGTCGTTCTTGAAGCGAGACGATTCCATCTCCGCGCCCTCCGCGCTGTCACGCAGAAGGTAGGAAGGATAAGTCGTCGCGAACAGACGCTCGCGGGCGACAGCGATTGCGATGCTGGACGTGTCGATAACGATCCAGCGGCGTCCGTATTTTTCGGCGACGGCCGCGGTCGTGCCGCTTCCGCAGGTCGGGTCAAGGACGATGTCGCCAGGGTCGGTGCTCATCAGTACGCAGCGGGATATCACATCGTCCCCAGTCTGAACGACGTACCGCTTCCCGCTGGGGTTGCGCTGCTCCGTCCAAAAGTTTGTCATTGTCCGGCCAGGGACATTCTCAGCATAGCGCCGGCGAGCAATAGCTTTGCCTGACGGTGGAGAGACCATCCGTCCGGCTTTGTATAGCCGCTCCAGTCCCTCGTGCGATACCGCCCATTGCGCGTCTTTCCCGCACTTGATATTTTCCCCTTTGTACACAAAAGGCTCAGAACGACCCGTTCTGGATGCGCGTTGTGAAGCAACAGGCGTTCTGCGCAGCAATCGGCAATTTTCAGGAATCAGGGACACGTCCCCCTCTTCTTCTTTGGTCAAGGGGCGGCATTCGCCGTTTTGGTCCTCCACCATGGCAAAGCTGCTGAATAGCTCCAATTTCCCGGCGAGATCCAGCTCCTCGTACAGTTGCGAGAACTTTTCCTTGGCCGACTCCTTGTTCTTGGCAAACCACAGCAGATACGTACCTCCAGCCGCCAGCATTTCGGTGCTTCTTACACCCCCCGTCTTATACATGATGGTGGACACATGGTTTTCCGGCCCGAACACCTCGTTCATGATCTGCCCGATGGCGTGCAGATTCACCACGGAAATCTGCACGAAGACGCTGCCGCTGTCCTTCAGCAGGCCCTTGATCGCCAGTAGACGGTCGCGAATATAGGTCAGATAAGAGTGGATGCCATCGCCCCAAGTGTCGCGGAAAGCCTCGATCGCCTCAGGCGATTGGAGAACACCATTCTCGTCAGCGTCCAACTTGCCGACCTCTGTCTGCCAGTTGCTCTTGAATTTGATGCCGTACGGCGGGTCGAAATACACCATCTGCACTTGACCGCGCAGGTCCTCGCGCTCAGTCAGCGATGCCATAACGCGCAGCGAGTCGCCGTGGATGATGCGGTTCACCCAGTTCTCGCTGTGTCGGTAGAACTCTAAGCGGCTCGCGTCTTTCGGGTAGCCGTTGAAGTCCTTGAACAGCCGCATCGAGTCCTGCCGAATCTCCTCGGATCGCCGCATGGCGTTCATCAGTGCCAGCGGGTGGATTCGCTCCTGCTGGAAGAGAACCGGCGCCTCGGTCACCGCGATCAGATCCTCGCTATCGTCTCGGCCCCGCCACACCATTTTCGGCTGGTCGTTGTTCGGAGCGGTGAATGTGACCGTCTTGGGGGTCTCATCCACCGCGTGCTCCTGCTCCGCCGTCGGGATGTTCGTCCGGCGCGCCTTGTGAGCTATGTAGTCGGGGCCGCCTTCGCCCTCCACGACGCGGTTCATGCGCCCTTTACGGGCGACGTTGCTTTTCTTAGGCATTGTGTGATTTCTCCTCAACAAATTGTGTGTTTGATTGGCTATTCGTACTGCCCGGACCCGTCCGAGCGTGAAGCGGCGACGAGTCCCTGGATAAATTCGTCAGGGTCCTGTGTCCAGTCAAAGAGCCAGCCCCCGCCTCGATCCGCCTTGGGATTGAATGGCGGTTTCGTGACCTCCGTGAAGCCCCATCGCCCCCACAGGGACGCGGACCCGCTGAGGGATGGCACCCATTCGTTCTTGGCCGCGTGCGCTTTAGCCCGGTCGCGATCGTCGCGGAACCCCTTGACTTCCACGACAAGTTTCAGCGGATCGTGCTCCCCTCTGCCGTCATCGACGTGCAGAACAAAATCCGGCAAGTACATGTGCGCCCGACCTTCATAGACGTACGGGATCTCAAGCCCGAGGTGGTCGTTGCGGATATAAGAGATCACCTTCCCGCACTTTTCCCACCACGCGCACCACCCCATCTCCCATTCGCTGTCGCAAACGGCCCAGTTGACATGGGATTTGACCGTCTCGTGACGCAAGTCAGGCCCCTTGCGCGTTTGAAACTTCACGGTTGCGCTGGACCGCCCTTTGGGAAGGAACTCCGAGAACTGGGCAGCCCTGGCGGATTCCGGTGACGATTCTTCCACCCGACAGGCGCTCAGGATCGTCTCAATGCCTGCGTTCAGCTTTGTGGGAAGCGCGAAATAGCTGTGATCCGCACCGTCAGCGTAGGTGACATGGTTTTTTAGCCAGTTGCGGGCAATTCCGGCTAAATCCGCGATGCGCGCTGGGGGCACTGCCGGCACCCCTTCGGCATCCACGGTCTGTTCCTTGGTTCCATTTGGACCTTGAAACCCCTTGCGCGCCACTCCGGCGGCAAGCTTGTGCGCGACAAATGTCACTGTTGTTCGCTCCCTCAAGTCGTCAAATGTGATATTTTCGGCATCACCGCCCACAAAGGACTTCATCACCGTTTTGTTCGGCGACACGGTCGCATCGACGTGCATCGCCTCCGTCTCGCTAAAATCAGCGACGACGCGCTTTTCCCGAGGAAGGTGACGGTAGCCGACAACCACAGGAACATCTATCTGAAGGTTGGCTCTTTCGGGCAAGGCGACCACGTCAGTGTAGACGGAGACTTCAGCCGGTTTTGGGTCACGCTCGCTTGTCGAGGCGAAAGCGAATGGAACACCCGCAACCTCGGCGAATTCGGCATCGTTGAGACCTGTTTCCTCGCTGGGCTCGTAGGAGACGCGGCGCAGCGCTCGTCCCACCACCTGTTCGCAGAGCAGCTGAGTGGAGAACGCCCTCGCGCCAAGTATGTGCGTGACGTTGCGGGCGTCCCAGCCTTCGGTTAGCATTCCCACCGACACGATGCAGCGAATGCGCTGCCCCAGCTTGCCTGGTTGCCCTACGGTGTTCATGGCTTCCCGCATTAGATCGCCAACGGACATCTTGCCCCGGGATTTCCCGGCATAGGCCGCCACCTGTCGTTCAGCCGTTTTCTTGAACTGAGGGCTCAAGCTTTCGCCCGACTCCAATTCGCGCGAGTCGATCAGCAGCGTTCTCGGTTCGGCATGGATCTTCCCGCCCAAGACATTGGCAAGCAGCGGGCATTTTCCCGACACACAGGACTCGCTGGCGTCGGTCACGTATCCGGCTATATGGTCATAAACCAGGCGGGACATCTTCGTGTCCGAGCACACCACGATCATCACCGGCGGGAACTGAAGATTGCTCCCGCCCCACTTGTCGCTGGTTCTCTTGTAGTGCTCGTACAGGCGGGCTATGGCGCCAGCCAACTGCGCCGGGATGCGGTCTGGCGGGAACATCTCGTTCTTCCCAGAGAAGTCATTGCGCAGACCCTTCACCTCCCCCTTGATTTCATTGTAGACGTTGTCAGTCACCAGCGCGGGTGCGCCCTCGTCATTCACCGGAAAACGAGGCATTTTCACGATGCCGCTCTCAATCGCCTCTATCAGCCCGAAATCGGATACCACCCAGGGGAAGAACCGTCCCTCGCCGTATCCCTGCCCCCGCAAGAATTGCGGCGTGGCGCTGAGATCCGTCACCTGATACAGACACCCCGCCTCTTTCAGGTTTTTGATCCCGCTCATCCAGACGCGAGCAGCCTCATTCATACTCTCCAGCTCTTCCCGCTCGCCTCGGTCTTCGGGCTGCCCATCATCATCAGCGACATCATCGCCATCCATTCCATCACCAGAAACCTCGTTTGCGAGCCGCCATGCCCCTGCCTCGCTTTTCGAGACGTAGCAGTGGTGGGCCTCGTCATTGATCACCATGATCTGCTGGCGATTCAGCGGAACGCGCTCGTCTAGCAGTCCCTTGCAGACCCGAAGCGCCGCGTCCCGACCGCTTTCTACGCCGTCGTTCAGGATATGAAGGATCTCCCCATTCGCGCTTTCAGACGCTGGGTGCCGCGACGATTTCAGCGATGACCAGACCCGCTCGCCTGCGGCTTTGTCGCTGTCCAGAGCGCCGTCCACCAGGACCGCCCGAACACGTCCTAACAAATCGGGAGAAACGCCACGACCGGCCTGAAGAATTCCGTCGCAGGCATTCAGCAGAGCCACTCGGCGGGTTTCAGCCAACAAAAATCGTTTGACTTTTCCAGCAACCTTCGGAGGCATGGACTTCCCAGCGTCAAGCATAGCTCCGCAGACTCGCAGCACCGCATCGCGCAAAGACTCCTCATCCCTTTGGGATTCCTTCGCCGCCTTGTTTATTGCCGGCGTCACGCTTCCTTTCCCATCAAAGAGTTCAGCAGTGCATTTCATGACTGCCTCACGCCGCTTCGCAGGGGACATGGCCGCAATCGGCTGGAGAATGGACTTTGCCCTCGAGGGCAGTTTTCCATCATCACCGACAGTCAGAAATGACTGATTTTGGGCAGGGCGCAGTTTATGGAAGTTTTGTACCGAGACCCGTGCCTTCATCACGTCTTTTATCAGTGAGTCAGGGACAAGCCCACGGTACAGCGAGTCACGCTCCGAAGGGATCAGCACTCGCAGGCGCTCCCTGACAGTTATACCAGGGCAGAGAACCAGGAAGCGGTTGACGAATTTCCCCGCCCCGGGCTTTCGGGCAAAATTCGCCGCCTGCCACGCAATCAACATCGCCATTACAGTGGTTTTCCCACCGCCGGTGGCGATCTTAGCCGCCAGGCGGAATACGCCGAGGTTCATCCCTTCAGCGTTGACTCGCAAGGCGGATAGAATTTCACGCCCAACTTTGGTTTTCGGAGCGATCTCCGAAAGCCATATCAGCGTCTGAATGGCTTCCTTTTGGCAGAAGAACAGCCGCTGTCGCGTGCGACCGCTTTCCCAGTGCTCAAGCAGAATCGCCGTAGCTGGAGTGACCTTCCGCTCCGAAATAGGGAGGGCGCGCCAATCTCCGACGAGGTCGCGCAGACGGTTGACGCGATTCAGCGCCTTTGCGTCCTGCTCGCTACGGTTGACTTCGGGGATCATCTGCTGATCTCCGAGCGCCTCATTGCCTCCCTGCTCCGACGGCGGGAGCGGAATCACATTGGCGCTGCGGCGACGGCCGTTTTCAATCACCCCTGTGGGACGGTTGTATTCGTCCAGCTTGTAGTGCCGGACAGGCTCGTCGTGCGCCGAGCACAGAACCGGGTTTACCCCCGCGTCAAGCGGGGATCCAGCTTGGCCTTGCGCGGCCATGTGGTTTTGGTTGCACATTTGGGCATCCTTGTCAATTTCAGAATCTCGGCGGAAATGGATTTTCCGGACGTGCAACTACAGAGCACGTTTGAGGCGCAAGTATACCATATCGCTGGATTTCCAGTTGAGTTTTTCCATGGGGGAAGAAATGCATCACGGGCGACCCGCAGGAGACGAGGGAATACGGCCAGCAGTGGTCGCCCACTGCCCAAAATCCGCATTCCTACGCCCACTGGCACCTACAGCCCCGACTTTGCCTATCACCTCATGAGAAACGGCGCGGATCAGGCGCTGAGCCTTGTTGTGGAGACCAAGGGGATGGATTTCTTCGGCGATGTTCCTGAAAAACAACGCATCAACATGGAATGCGGGCGCAAGTCATTTGAGGCGCTGGAAGATGCGATGCCGCCCAATATCTAGGTGAAGTTCGTGGAGCGGATAAACGAGCAATCGCTGGTCAAACTCATAGAAGGGATGGAGTGAAAGCGCCGGCGCCAGTGGGCAGTGCCGCAAGGAATCGAGCGTCGCCCTGCCCTGTTCACTTCGCCCTCCCTCCTGGCCCAGAGCGGTGTGTCTTCCCACCGTCCTGATTATTTGCAAGCCCGCGCTTACTGGGTGCGGCCACCTGGCTTTTCAGCAATATTTTCAGATGCCGAACCATCAGAGGCACCATAACTGCCGCCATATCGCCCATCAGGGCGTGCCGTAGCATGACGGCATAACCTTTTGACGACACACGCCGTTTATTCATCAACTGATACAGATGCGCCAGATCCGCTTTCATGCCAAACAGAAACCTGCGAATCGCATCGTGGTGCGTTTCGTGAAGATTAACCACCTGGCACAACGCCTGCATCATCCCGAAACTCGCGGGAAAAACGCCGACTTCCTTTTCAGCAGCCGAAACTTTCAGCAACTCCTTCATGATAAAGGGGTTGACTGGCAAATCTTGCACAATCAGAAAAGAGAACTTGGCGCATCCCTCGCGCGATTCCCACTCCATGTCCTTTGTCGGGTTCAATTGCCCGCTGGCATGACTCATAGCCGCATCAATGTCATCCAGCCAATCATCAACGGTCTTGCCATCGTGCAAACTCGGCTCCAGCGTCAGAATCGTGTTGTTGCCGTATAGCGCGAAAGAGTCTGGCCACCCGCCGAGTGCGTGGCCAATAAGGCGTTTTTTGCCATCCTTGGACAGCTGGCAGTTGTCCCCCGACAAAATGGGACGATCCCATGTCATCAAGAGAGCAGCGCAGCAGAGCTCTGATAACATCACGGCGTTGGCGGGGTTTTTGCTCAGTTCTTCATGGACTTTTATGTCCGACTTGGCCAAGAGGTCGCCTAGGCCAGCAAGAATTAGCGCCGCCGCTCTATCGGCTCTCCCTTTTACGGGCTGCTTAATGGATTTTTCAGTGAAAAGACCGAAAAAAGCCGCCAGATCGCCGTTTGCCATAATGTCTGGCGGTAGCGCTATGCGACGCCGCACCACAGTGGCCGCATCGCCTATACTCTTCACGCTAATCAGGAAGCGCCGCCAAGGAAAATTCGGCTTCAGCGATTGCGTATAACCTATGTTTCCGTATTCAAACATGCCGCTCGCGTCCAACAGCGCCATCATGCCCGTCACGCGCGGATACACAATGTCTGAAAACTCGTCCAGATCTTCCTCTTTCTTGAAAAAGCACGGCAACACGCGCTTGTCAAGAAAATTGAGGTAATCCATGTTCAAGTCCCCGCCGGCGGGCAATTTCAGATGATCTCGCGCGATTATCTGCCGCAGATCTAGAATTTTCCGGGCGCAGGATTTTCCGGCATCAAGGTGAATCTGCTTATACAGATTCACGCCAAATTGAGCCGCCTGTTCCTTGGTGGTAGCGGAAGACAGCGGGCCGCCCTCAATATGCCAGACCAAAGCGACTTCCTGAACCGCAACGGCCGAGCAACCAATAGCGCGATGAAGGTGATGCATCGCCGTCACTTGCTCGTGAAAAGGAGAACCATCGCCGTTCTCGTATTCCAGCAGTTCGCCCAGAATACGATCGCCATCGCGCTCAGCCAGCGCTTCCCCGCTCACGAACGGAAAGGAAAAATCAGACGGCTGAGATGCCAGCCAAGCCGATATTTCCTCGCTTTTTCGCGGCATCGCGACGAAATTGAAATCGGGCACAATGGCGCGAATGCTCACGACTTGCCCTCCTTCTCCCAATTCGGCTTGCCGAGATTGAACTTGCCGTTTACGAACCACAGCGACTGCCAAAACATGCGGCTGTAATGAACCAGATGCCCGCCGAGCTTGGCGCCGGGCAGTCGCATGCCGAGTCGGCTAATGGCTGGACGGTAGCCCTTGCCCAAACTATGCCAGGCAAGGCAGTTCTTGCTGAACGCGAAAATGTCCGCCCGCCGCTGGAGGATCAACGGATTGCGGGAATGCGTGACATAGCTATGGCTGTCCCGCTTGGCGCCCAACTTGCCGCGAAAGAAGCCGGGAATGCGCTGCCGCATCTGGTTGCATACGCTATCCACATCAAACAGCGTCGCCGTCCGCAGAATTTTCGCCGCCTGATTGGGCGTCTTACCCAGAAAAGAATTGGTTGTCAGCCAGATCTTGTTCTTGTGAAGCGCCGACTCCGAATTCCAACGCTGCGCAAGCATCGGAAAATCGGACGACTTGAACTCGGACGCCGTCTTTATCGCCCCGCGAGCACGGCTGCGCAGCGTCTTGTTTGTCGCTGACATTTCCCGCAAAATGCGGGAAATGGCCTGCTTTCTCTCGCCCACCTCCTTTTTCAATTTCGCCATCTCGGCAGTCACGCCATCCCCGCGACTGACCGCTCCGCCGTCCTGTACCGGCGATACCCGAACGATATGACACTTGCCGCCCTTCACGCGCTCCCGAAACGCCCACAGGCAGGCGCGAATGTTTTCCTTGTCGCCGTCCAACGATAGAAGGATTTCGCCCCGGATCCCGCGAAGAATCTTTTCCAGGGCGTAGTAATGCCCGAAGGCGTGATACACCTTCCTCACCCGAGTCGCTTCCCCCGCGAAATTCGGCGTGACCGTCGTCCCCTTCAAAAAGGGGCGATTGGAATCCGTGTGCGCGTCATTCAGCCGCTGCAAATGCGGATGCATCACGAATTCCCTATCTTTCAACTCTGGATCATGCGCCCAATACATCCCTTCAGTCAGCCGATCTATGCGAAGCAATTCATTGACATCAGGGCCATCCACGCAGTTGGTTGTTACAAGCAAAATATAGCCCGCAGGGGCTAAAACAGAGATGGTCAGGAGGATCTCCTGATGCTTGTCTCTTTGCCCAGGCGTCGCCACGCTCAATTCCAGCGTGTCCGACTGCACATGCGGCAGGTCGCAAAACGAGTCCATCTTGCCCGTCTGCTTCAGCGACTCTCTTTCCTCGGAGGTTTCCACCCCCGAGTCGTCATCGCCGCCCTCATCGTTCCCCACAGGTTCATCGCCTGCGGATGGTGCCTTCTCAGGTCGCTTAGGCCGGGCGGTCTGGCGCCATTTCTCCTGCTGTTTCTCCCAACTGACCGCCCCAATGACAGTAGCCGCGCTAGCCCGAATCTGATTGTTGAAATAGCCCAGCCATTCCACCGCCAGAAAATGATACCAATTCAGCGCCTTGTAATAGGCGAGAGGTTTCATCCGAACACGCGCCTGCTCGGCCGCTCCCGTTCTCAACGCCACAGAGCGTCGGTATTGGTTCGCCGTCATAAATGAGGAATCGTGCAGATCCTGAACATGATTATCGGGATTCTCAAACAACTGGCGAATTTCCTGCGGAAAAGACCGATGTGTCGCGAAAAGGAGATTGCTGCACTGTTTTGGCTTTTTCTCCCCGCTAACGTGAGAAAGCGCCTGTTGGCATCTGAACCGGCTATTGCCAGATCCCTCTTTTCTTCCCGCCGATCCAAAATCCGCCCTGACGGGAGACGCGAAGTCGTAAAAACTCCACGGATACGCGCCCGCAGGCAGAGAATCATTGCCCGTGCATTTGGGGCAATGCAGCGC
This sequence comes from Chalinula nematifera, assembly GCA_036873525.1. Taxonomy (NCBI): domain Eukaryota; kingdom Metazoa; phylum Porifera; class Demospongiae; order Haplosclerida; family Chalinidae; genus Chalinula; species Chalinula nematifera. The sequence continues at coordinate 12,865 of JAYJLX010043715.1, forward strand.
GGGGGCGTATTTCGCAATCATTGCTCCCGCCATCTCGCTCACGCCGCGATTGGAAAGCAGGTCGCGGCGGCTGCCGCAGCGCTTGCACTCAAAAGTCCGCGACACTCTCGCCACAACGGAGATAGGGCCGAACACTTTTTGGCGCTCGCGAGGGGCGAGGAAGAATCCATACGACTCTACCGCATCCTTGCCCACCGGAACGCCGAAATTACTGCACCACGGTGTCAGGCAACAATTCGTCTGAATCATTTCACCCGTCTCCAAAATCCGCGCAGGGACGGGGATTTTCGCCATTCCACGAGAATCGCGATTAGACAGCGGCGCCTGCTCCGTCTCTTCATAAGTAAACCGAGGAGGACTGCCCTTTCTGGCCGCCGCATCTCCCGATTTCGCCGCTGTTTTGTTCCCCATGAATGCGAACGCTAGACCGCGAAAGCGCACGGGGCGAAAACGCCCGCCACGCATCCGGAGGGAAACGCCCCCAATCCGTGAAGATAATGATAGTTTAGATAAAACATATAGTTATTTACCCCTACGGTTGCGTGGGCTTTTTAAGCTCACGAAACTATAATGGCTATGGCGGAGAGAGAGGGATTCGAACCCTCGATGGAGCTTTTGACCCCATACTCCCTTAGCAGGGGAGCGCCTTCAGCC
>JAYJLX010043737.1:0-13515 GCA_036873525.1 Chalinula nematifera
TACACAGGTAGGGTTTTCTTGATAGCTTCAACCACTGGTTGGCAATCCTCAAAGTAAGTTGTTAAATCATCACAACTAGGGATTCTCCACAAAAAATGCAGATTTCCTATGTTGCCACCAGGAGAGTAAACAAGAAGAACAGACGAGAACTTGAGTCCAGAAGACTCGAGCGAATAGATGAATCTATGACGCCGGACAGGATCGGTAGGGACATGGTCATGCAGAGAGATATATTCATAATCATTCTTTTCCTGAAGCAGATCATCAATAGGTTGTAACGATGGGTCAAGCGGCTCATTAGTAGCTGGCAACATTCTAATTTTCAAGTTGTCACCCAGCTCACGCACAGGAGTAGGAGATCGATGGTTGATTTGTGCTCTCTTGTTCTTCATAGCCAGATATTCAACATAACCAGCCAAACTTTCACATAATTTGAGGATAGAAGGCTTTAGTTCTTTCCAATTAGGTCTGTCCCAATAACCATGCTCTAGAATTGTACACAGGTCTTGTGCAAAGGACTTCAGTTGCTCTGATGATATGTTTACCGTTCTGTGCTTGCACAACTCTGGGACGTTGTAGTGTACGAAAGATTGAAAGAGTTCAGGTATTGCAACTGCTCTGGTTGCTAAAACAGGGTGGTAGCCATCAAGATACCAGAGAACATCGCGAAGGGTGGTGACAAGTCTTTTACACATTGATTTCATCTTCACGAAGCAAAGCATTCTTAGAAATAAAAAGGCTGATCAAGTCATTTAGTAGCTTGTCCTTTTTATTGCGAACAACCACAGGTGTCACGAATCCCAAACTGTGTGAAGTGTTGTTGGATGCCATGTCGTCTATGGCTGCTTCTTCCCCGAGTGCCAAATTACCAACTTCAACAAAGTACTTCAAAAACCTTCCAAAAGATAAAGCTACGGTAAACACCGTTAAATTGAGCTCCACTGGATCAAGGGAAGATTTATCTGGACCAATAAAGGCAGACAAAAGTCTACAATCATTATTTAGACGAGGGCGAATGTCTCTAAAAAGAAATCATTGAACGAGTGCGATTCTTAAAATCGTCCACGGGAATATGGTTTGTTTTGATCTTTCGCAATAAACTGAGGTGTTAATTACTGACATAACAGCTTCTCTCTTGACTCTTGGTCTTGCTCTAGTTTTTCTTTTGATGGCACGTGTAGACAACACTAGACTCTAATTATAATTTCCTAAATAATAACTGGAGGCGCGGAGCGGGCGGGTAATGCGAAACAATTAATTAACTTGGTATGGCCTTAGAGTAAATATGTTAGAGTAAATATGTTACATACATGTACACCATTTTGGAAATATTGACACACCCTCACCTTTATTGTTTCCCTTCTCCATCTAAAACTGTTTTTGAGTTCATCCTTTGCCTCATGTATTCCCCGTCTTCCCTCCCCCCCTCGCCCCATAAAACTTTGTGTGCTGTAATTTTACTGCTACTTTTATCACTTTGCATAGATACTGGTACTCCAGGAGACAGCTGAAGTATGCTTCAGTCAGAAGACCCTACTACGATTCCAGCAGATATGCCACTGAAATGAACCTGGCCTCCTCACTGATATCATATGAGTATTGCAGCTTCAGACTGAACAGCACGTCTGAATGACTTTATTGATGTTGAGTATTGTTGTAATCCTTTAACTAAGTAACAGATAGATTTTTTTCTAAATGTTTTGCCTGGCATATCGCTTCTTGTACCTTTATTGTATGTTCACTAATATAAATTTATGAGTATTTTATTGTCTTTCATTGGTAATAATTACTAATTATTATTGCTACATTATATTATTTTTAACAACTCAGTCAGTGGCATGGCATCTTGTTTATTATCTTATCATAATAGGTTATTATTATAGTATAGTAGCAGTGGGGTATGTCACCCTGCCAGATCGATGCTTGCCTGGTAATTGATCATCATAAAATCGATCCAATAGAGTTAGAAGATTTGTATAGCTGCTTGTGTATAGTAATTCTACATATGGCATGTCAGGTCACACCCATCCATCAAACACTGGTTTGAGCTTCTAATTTCTTTTTAAGAAAAGCTACCTGTACATTGTACATGTGTGCATGTATAGTGAGTATATAGAGAAGGGCTTTAGTAGTACATGTAGCACCATGCTGTCTACGCCCACTCTACATACATGTACACAGCAGTACGTATAGGTACATTGTATTGTTTCTTGCTCTATACACAGATAAAGATAACCTATAGTAATTTATAATTTGCTAAATCACACCTGCTTTGTAGTTAATTTGATCTGCTTAACCTAATACCTCTACCTCTCTATGTGAAAAAGTGACACATGTAATGTAACTATTGTTTAGTTAGTGAAGAGAATCATCATTTTGTTGAGTGTTTTTACAGACAATGGGTAGTTACGAGAGATCATTTTGCTGGGTTGATATTGGAAACTATATGATGAAGTTGTAGCTAATATATAGAGGTGCATTGTATATGACAAGTTTTCTATTCCTATAGGCTGTAGTCAAGTAATGATTAATGGCAATGGCATGCACATTATGTACATGTACATGCACTTGTTATAGTATATTCACGTTGAGTTGACTGAGCTCAATTGAATTGTTAATAACTTTTTTGTCTTACATGCAATGATGCAAATTAAAAAATAACTATAATACCATTGGAATCAGCAGCAAAACCCGCGTTTTTTGATTTATGAAAAGGTTTGAATTGAAGCAGAACTTAAACCAATGCATGGGGAGAATAATAATTAACCCGAGCGTGTGGGCGGAGGGTTATAGTCGGTTTGTGTCTGTGTGTCTGTGTGTGTTACCACGTAATCTCTGTGAATACTTGATGGTACTGACAGGCGCTTGATGTCGATAATTCCACAATTTAAAGGATTTTTAAAAGATGGCAAAGATTAAGACGAAGATCTTTGAGTAGTTTGATCGATAGTTATGCTGGTCGCCATTTTTTTAGACCGCGCCCTTGAGCACATGTATTGTAAAATTAATTTTAATAACTAGGTCTATAACGAGCCACTCCCTACCTGCATCAGCTGAATTTTTATAATTTTGGCTGAATTTTGGCTGAATTTTTTTGGGGGGATTTTCATCATTAGGTGGATTCATAGACAGTCTGACAGTGTCAGTGAGGAGTTGGTCTTTCGGATGGTTTATAGAAAAAAGGATTAAAATTCTATCATCAAAACTGAGGCAGAAAAGGTTCGCAGCTAAACCAGGAGATACAATAGTGCGTGGCTGTATAAAGTTAAGAAAGGATTGATAAAAATGAATGAGGACTTGCAGGAAATCATCGGCAGTTCGTCTACAGGTGAGTCCAAGAAAAAAAAGAAAAAATAAATAAATAATAATAAAAAAAAACAAGGCAAAACACAACAATGAAACCAGAGCTTTACCTGTAGTAGAAGTATATCTCGTCATTTATGTGTGCTTGTTATTTTTTTTTTTTTTGCAGCTAGACGATGATACTCTACTAGTACGGGGACGGTCTGAAGTGGAAGAGCTTTTATCGTCAAGTGGGGAGGGTTTCATGGATCTGGAGTCATCAGTGTCATCCTATTTCCGGCCACAACCAGAGATGTATACTGGCAACAGTTTCCATCAAGGGTATGATAATTATGGTACACTGCAGGGCCAGGATCCTCCCATACACCTCAATGAGACTAATGAGTTTTCCCAATCAGGTATTTCCCCCCCCCCCCCCGTAAGCTCACTCCCACTATTTGTAGTGTAGATATAAAATATCATTATCATTTTTATAGTACCGGTATCCGGTGTCTACAGCCAACCATACGTCAGTCAGCAACTTGTGACAACCTTGCAACAACTCTCACAAATTCTACAATCTACTGTCCCACCCTCTCGTGGATATGGACAACATCTGAGACCTGCTGGATATCATGGGCAATTGCAACAAGTACCTGCTGTGCCACACCCGCCCACTATACTACCACCTGCACCACCTCCACGACTTGCTGGACATCATGGGCAACAAAGGCTACCTGTTCCACTCCCACCTGCCCTACTACCTGCACCTCCAGAACCATCTACTGTGATGGTACCTGCTGGGCAAGAAGTATCTGCTGCTCCAAACCCACCCACGACTGTACTACCACCTCCACAACCCGCTGGACATGATGAGCAACAAGGGCTACCTGCTCCACTCCCGCCCCCCTACTACCACGTCCAAAACCACCTACTGTGGTACCACCTCTACAACCACTCACTGTACAGAAGCCATCTCCACAAATATCAAAGGAACATGGCCAGTTTTCAGGTGACTATTGTGTATAATATACTGCATGAATATAATTATCGTTTTAACTATATATGCTATTATATAAATTATGAAGCAGTTCTAACCAAATATGGTTGGCCATCGTATAAAGTGAGGAATAAGGTCACAGCAGTAACAAAGGAGCTGGCTAAACAGCTATTCACAGAACATGAGCTGGCATCATCGTCGTTGTCGGGACGCAAAGGCAAACTGCAGCTTAATCAAGAAAAAATGGATTGGCTAAGGGAAATCATAAAGACTTATGTCTGTGTACATGACCCTGATGACCTCTTTGAAACCGAAGTTTGGCCAGATTTACGTCGCTTAATTGGCCAAAAATGCAGCTACGCTACTAGGAAGCAATCAAATAAGTCCTCAGAATCTGCTGCTGATGAATAATTATTGCTCAGCTGGTAATAATAATTCTCAGTTGACCACCACGCAATAACTGACCATTTGTTATTTATTATAATTATACCCAATTTTGTTACTGTTATTCTTTCATTTTTATTATGAGACTTGATATCTTGATATATTACGGCAGAATTTATTTTTCTCTATAAATCACCCTATAATTTATTGTACTGAAAAATTTTAGCAGAATAATTATTATTATAAGCCATAAGTGTTTGCATTTTATTTGCATCTAAAAATAAGGTGCAGATCTCTCGCCGTGCCACTGGGTTATAAATAAAAAGAAGACTGAAAAAAAAAAAGGAAAAGAAAAGAAAAAAAGAAAGAGGATTCCCTAAAGGAGACTCGAACTCACAAAAAAAAAAAAACGACTTATTGAACCCGGTACCTTAATAATAATACATAGTATATTCTTTCTCTGAATGATTCTGGTAACTAAATGAACGACTAATAATGAACAGTGTAATGCAAACTTGATATGTGTATATACACAAACATGCACACTTTACAGTCTGTCATATGTACTGTACAGTATATACCAATGTACAGTTGGAGACTGATATAATTATAACTGAAATGGGTGGGGTAGTATGTGGGTGAAAAAGCAAGAAAGAGAGTCTGGTATCATGCAATACATGAATTAGTGTACAAAAAAAAGCAAAGCACAACAGGATATCATGACTTGTCACTTATGCTGAAGTAAAACATAGATACACTATCTTACAGGGATTGGAAACGGTGGGCATGTCCCTGTACAAAACGCACACATTTTGAACATTTCCTTTGATCCCAGGCGTGTTACGCATCCATGTGGAATTGAGTGATGCTAGGTACATTATTAGTTTTCTTTAGTTGTTACGATGTGTGTGACCACTGGTAGTAAGATTATAGCTTCAGGTCAGCAGAATATTTAGTTTCAAGGTTGATATAGGTACAAGAGTGCTGCTAGGTTAAATTGTTTATTTTGTTTTTGTACCTGTTATACACAATTGTTCAATGAAGGTTTAATGCATTTGTAGAGAACTAATGTATCGTATGCAGTATAATAAATTCCAGATAAGGCTAAAACTTAAATAATATACTAAAGTACAATAGAATAACACGCCTGTGTTGGGACACGCCCCCCGTTTCCAATCCCTGTAAGATAGTGTATCTATGATTAAACCAAGGTCATAAGATAACTGCATGTTCCAGCACAGTGCCTGTTAGAACAATAGGCACTTCATTAGGAATAATTTACATTCCTACATGGATATGATTGGTTGCCTAGATACAGTTTATTGTTTTTTAAAAATATTATTGTGGTACTCTTTTATGCTCAATTGATTTAATCATTGAATTAGGAATAGGTGTGCAAGGTGACCTTTACTTGACCACAGTAACACCTGTTCCAAATTGGTTCTGCCTGGAATGATAACTATAGGACAAAAAGTGTATGCTGGAATACATGTGTCCCCAGACCACTTTCAACAAAGTAAAACTGAGCAGTTATACCAGAGTACCTTGCATATCCACGATTAATAGCCCTATGTCAGTACAGCTAAGTTACCTGTGTTGTGCATCGTACATTCTTCCCATGACTCCTTCGTAGTACACCCTTGATCCAGGAGTTTCTCTAGTGCTCCATGTACATATTAGCTTCAAAAGAGAAATGGAAAGCAAGAGAGGAGGGTCAAAAGAGAACATGGGAAAAATCTATGCTTATATAATGTACACTATATTTAATGTGTGTAAAGGCGGATTTACATTATAAACGTAACGTTTACGTAATGTTCACGTAACGTAAGCAAATTCATGGAAAGAGTACGAATCGTTAACGTGACATTCAAAGTTGCACTTGATTCATTACGTGAACGGTTCATACTCTTACCGTGTATTCGCTTACGTTGCGTAAACGTTACGTTTATGATGTAAATCCACCTTAAGTGTGCTGGCATGTGTGCATGTTTAAATTAAGGTTACTGAATACTAATCATTTTTCAGTACTTTAAAGTTCTTTGCAATTATTATACAGCATTATAAATCCTAGCCTACAATACATGAGGAGTATGTGTCTAATGTGGTCAACAACCAACCCAAGCCCAGCCTTTAATGAAGGGAAGAAACCAAGGTCTCAAACAGTATATACACTGTGGCTATTTGATTACTTGTGTTGGTATAATATTTTTATGCTTACATGTACAGTATATACACTGTGGCTATTTGATTACTCATGTGGCATATTTTATGCTTACATACAGTACAACCTCTGATAGTGGACACTCCTGAGAAAACGACATTGTATAAAAGACCTCTCAACAAAGGACCGTGTCCCAAATACACTTGTCTAATGCTTTTTAACCTCCGAGAAGAGGCTATAAAGGACAAAGCACTACAATTTATATAGTGTCCCAAAGTGTCCTTTATTCGGAGGTTCCATTGTATAGGTAATAGGGCTGTATGGTTAGTAGTAACGGTGAACATTCTCTTGTTCACATTGCTTTTTTTTGCTTTTTAAACCAGTTACATATACACATGTGTCATGAATTGTTTCCTTGTTCGTAAGGTACAAGTATAAGATACATATTACACTGTTACTGGGTGGTTACGGGCATATAACTCCCCTCGCGACAATTAATCTCAGACACGCCCTCAAATAATTATCTCTTAGGGAGTTATATGCCCATAACCAGTCCTATACTTATACATGTACAATGTATACTCTATATACAGTCAAAATACAAATTAAAAATGACTGACGTGTAAAATTAACAATCAATAATGAGCTATTAGCTTACAAGCTTATGCAGGAAAGACAGTCATTGTAGTTGTTACACAATAGTGCATTTGAAAAATTAACACTCAAGCATCTATCAAATTTTCATTTCATTGTGTATTAATATGTATTTGATAGGTTGTTACAAAACCGACCACCATTGAACGCTGGCTACACAATGCTCAAGTATAACTCCCCACTAGAAAAAAAGGTCATCTCTTGTGGAATGCTAATTTAATTATAAGGGCAATAATCAACTATCATGCAGCAATTATTAACATTTCGAACGCCTATGTCAAGTAAAAGTGTGTGGTTCCACTTAGTGTTGTGCCCAGACTCCCACACGCACACAATGAAATATTTCTTACCTTAGGTAGTGGATTTACAAAAGGAATTTGTACTACCAATGAAAATCGTTAAAAACATACTTTGTCATGGATACACCACAAAACAAAAGGCTAGCCAAGGATTCAGTATAAACTGTAGTCTTGTAAAGTTACATGTGTAGGGGATTAAAAAGAGATGGCACCCACAAAGCATGCAGCAGAATTTAAGCCACACCCACTAATTTTACCCAACATTTTTTTTTTACTTCAAGCCTGTTTTATAATATGACGCTAGCACAATGTTACGTGGGCGATTTGACCTTTTTGACACAACGTTTACATTGGAATAGACTAGGATTCTATTCCACGCGTAACGGGGAAATCTGGACTCTGGACTGGACTGGACTCTGGACTGGACTCCACCGTCACTATTATCTTAGATCTTATTATTAAAAATAAAATTATTATATTAATGAAAATTAATTTACAACACACCTACAACGAGAGACACGTGCACTCTATCTAGTCTAGTTATGGCAGAAGTAGTTGTTATCTCGTCTGAGGAAGAGTGTGAGGAAGCACCAAGGTGTTCACGCCAAGCAAAAATCCTCCGTCTCCAAATACTTCTGACAGTGATCATGGAAGCGACAGTGACGATGTTTTGTGTCCCGGTTCTCGGAAGCGGTAAGTCAATACTCAGTGATATAGTCAAGGGGTCAGCAACCAAGTGGGAATACCGTACACTTTCTTGAGGGGAGTACGGGAGTACAGGTGAAAACTCTTTGATCCACCCACGCAAAACCACAGAAATACACTGGGAGTACTGGCTCGGGGAATACAGAAATATTGTACACTTTTCTGACTGGTTGCTGACCCCCCAGATATATAGTGTTGTAGTTCGTGCCCCGCCCCAATGATTAATTATATGGATAATGTACTGTGCTGTATCACGCATTATTATCCTGAGCCACGTAGTGGGGAGGGATACTGTAGGCGACATGTTAATTAGTTGTTGTACAGTAGTAAGTTAATTATTTGACTGCATGCATGATTATTGGATTTATTTAAAGTTTGAGAGTGATTTTAGCTCATCAGATGAAGAGGTCATAAGTTATCACTGTGATCTTCCTATATTCTCTTGTGTGAAAAAAGGTTATCCTGCAGCCAAGCTAGTCTCTATTTTAATGCCTGAAAGTTGTGAGTCGGAGAAAGTTTGCCATATACAGCCTCTTTGTGTTAAGTGGAATGCCACATTCTTAATTGACATTGATGATGTTTCTTTTGATGATTTGCGAGCCGATGATCTTGGTACATGGAAAAATACTGGTACAAAGTCTGTGTACTTCAGGATGACCAAAGATGCTCCAGGACACATTGAGTTTGTAAAAAAAAGTGCTGCCGTTTCAAAAGCCTACGTATTGACTCGTCGCTACTATATCCATGGTACTTACAACTTATTCAAGCGTATTGTGATAGATATTAAAGGTAATGATTGTATGTATAACAATGACATAAATATTGATGACAATATATGTTTTACTATCTGTATAGACTCAAATGGACGGCGAAACAAGTTGGCAATGGTACAATACATGTTTGAAGGTGGGCCAGAAAGAGATTTCAAAATCAAACCACATGGCAATTCAAAAAGGTCGGATCCTTTCTTTCGAACAGCGGCTTCAACCAGGGAAAGGGTTAAAGAACTATCCTCCTCAAAGACACCTAAAGCAGTTGTTTATGAAGCCACTAAAGAGAAAGGTGGTGAAATGCATGCAAAAGGAATAGGTTCATTGCACAAAAACCGAAGGCAAGTATCATATGCTCGACAAAAGCAGAAAAACTTACCTGTAGCTTGTGATCCCTTGTATAATGTCATGATTGAATGCAAATTGGCAGAAAGCCCATCAGAACAGTTCGTTCAAGATGTAAAAATTGCTCCCCATGTGTGTGCTTGGCAACTGAATGACATGAGCAGGTTTCTAACCATAAATGAGTCGTTTTCTATTCTTACAGTAGACACCACATATAATTTAGGCAAGTTCTATGTTACACCTATGACATATCGTCACTTGATGTTACAAGACATCAAAACGCAAAAGCATCCAATAATGTTAGGTGCTTTACTTGTTCATCAAAAGGTAGATTACAGTGCCTTCAATTATTATGCCAGTACCCTGATTGGATTGAAGAAAGACATACGAAACGTGTTGTCATTTGGGACGGATGGAGACAAGGCCTTGGTCGAAGCGTTATCTCATAATTTTCCATTTGCTATTCCACTTCGTTGTTTCATTCATTTCAAACGCAATATTGAAGAAAAGCTACGAGATTTGGGAATTTCTTCAATTGTAAGTGCTGAATTCGTTGCTGATATTTTTGGTAAGCATTCTGGAAATACTTATGAGGAGGGGTTAGTGGACAGTACATCTGTGGCTGATTTTGATGATCGTTTAGCAACGTTGAAGTCTGTCTGGGATGAGCGAGAAAAATCTTTTGCTCCTGCAAGTGGCCCAAGATTTTATACATTTTTTGCTCAATATCAGGCTGACATCGTTCGATATCACATGAGACGTGACTTGCGAGAGTCTGTTGGGCTAGGCTATCCACCAGCTATTTTCACTACTAATTCTCTTAATGCTGCTATTAAACGTAAAGTAAACTATAAAGAATCTGAGTGGTCTAGCTTTAACGAAGAAATGAAGCAGTATGTTGATGGTCAAAATGAAGAAATAACTAGGGCATTATCTGGGCGAGGTCAGTTTCGTCTCTGTCCTCAGTATAGCCATTTAGGAGTAAAAGCTCAACAGTGGGGAATGAAGACACCTGAACAACGAGAAGACATCGTTCGTTCATTTAGAAAAGCTCGGATTACATCAACACGGTGTATCGATAATGATGATGGGAATGGTAGTGAGAGATTTGATGTCCAACACTCTGTGCTAAGTGTAAGTGCTGAAGATTCTGGAATCACAACAATCCCAATTGTGACATATGGAGCAAAGCTGCTGAGCTGCTAACGATGAAGAATGCAATCACTCCATCACCTGGTAATGATGACAAAGCTAAAATGGTGCTATCAAAATCCAGTGGTACCCCTCATCATGTTCGTAGTACTAATGGTCAATATTTGTGTGACAAGAATTGTCCACAATGGGTGTCTAGTGAGATATGTTCACATACAGTGGCTGCTGCGGAAGTCAATAATGAACTGCTTGTTTTTCTTGATTGGTATGTGAAACGTAACCGCGCCCCTAACTACTCATCAATTGCCTTAAGTGGGTTTTCTCGTGGTAGAGGTCGTAAAAGAGGTAAACCAAAACAGCAGCGGTCTAGTCAGCCTACTCCTGACAATTATTCCCTTCGCCCTGGCCTTTCAACTGGAGGAGTAACAATTACTAATAGTAACTCAACAGCATATTATCAGCCAGTCAATGTTTCATTATCCACACCGTATAACCCACCTGCAGCTTCCTCATTCCGTCAAACGCCATCGTGTTATCCAGGACCTTCCAATCAGTATGCTAACTCAACTCCATTTTACTTGAAGAAATTGTCTGGTAATATAGGAATTTGCCAAGGGTGTCGCGGAAGTCTCAGATTGCCAGATGGAGCAATCCCAGAATGCCCTTATGATATTGTAGTTGCTAGATTAGAGCGTCGGCCTTTTCAGGATAGTGATGGTGCTATAAGAACCCCAACCAAAGCTTCTGCTGCACATTACCACGTTTATTTATCGTGTGTTCGCGTTGCAGATCCTTCATTTGACCTTGAAATCTCTGACGAAATTAAAGATGTTTTAACACCAGAACACATGTCTTTCATTAACTTTAATTTAGGTATAACATTGTAATTAGCTACATAACTCACGTAACTCATGCAGTCATGCCAATTATTATTAAACTCAATAGCTCATGGTATTCATTTCTCTTGTATATTTAGTTGTACTTATTAAACCTTCAAATTAATTTTCAACACATTAATAACTGAATTAAGTGATATTACAATTGAGTCCAGTCCAGTCCATGCAGAGTCCAGTCCAGTCCAGAGTCCACATTTTGAACCTACCCCGCGTAACGTCCCACTAGCGTCATATTGTAAACCACCCTTTAGTTACTAATTAAGATCCTACAGATCACATACATCTACTGCATGATTCAATAGCTACTACAATGTACATAAACATTACCAGGGGGGAATAGTATGTACAATGTACACCTACGAGTATATACATGTACTATGTGTATATCCATTGAGTGATACATGTATATACATGTAGAGAGGCAAGTAGTAAATTTCCATCAATGGGGGACAAGCAGCTAAAGTTTGTAAGCGGAGCCTATTACTTCGAAAAAATTTAGATGCCTCAAGTATACACATGGCATATATAATAAAAAGTTGAATTTACAAATCAACCAGCTAGACAAACATTGGTTTTAATAGTATATACAGATGTAATTAGTAATTAGCTTTGTGGTTGCTGCAGTCAGCAATTTGTAAATTCTATACTTTATTACTGTGTATGCCACGTGTACTACATGTACAGTACTACATGTACTTGAGGCATCAAAATTTTTCAAAGTAACAGGCTCCCAGTATTTAGCGAGAGGAAGCCTGGTCTCCAATTTTATGTGAGTGACGTTATAAATTATAAAAATCTATGACATAAGGTGAATGTCAAGTAAATCGGAAAGACCATTCCTATTTGCCCACGAAAATTTTAGATCTACAATTGCACATGGAATATTAATTAATGTTTACTGAGTGTTTCAAGTCAATAAATTAGTATTTTTTAATACTAGTACAGTTGAATAATGAAAGCACTGAACCCTTGCGGTCATGCATGTATACAGATTTGACAACACAGTTTCTTACACACCAGCAGTAGTTTGCAAAGTCAAAGCACGCACATACACACATCATTGATGAACACCACACACCCAGCCACACACTTTACAGTCATACACTATAGCTTCTTCTAGAAGTACACTTGAACAACCTAGAGAACTAAGGAAAAACTTGCAAATATGAAGTAAACTTATAGAGCAGACCATCAGTTTCAGTAGACAGACACCAGCATTTTCACACTAACAAAACTCACAATCACTAGTCCCGATGAAAGAGAATTCAAGTCTTCATTACATGTTTCAGAGATCCTAGGACCATGCCAGGGCCAGTTTAGATGCCATCCAAGGCTTTCCAAGCACGATCAAGCCGAGAGTCAAGCATTAAGCCACGCCATGATGTAAATTGTAAGTAGGCGTGACTGATAATTATTTTTTACATAAATACCATAGACTAACGTAAACGGGATTGGAAACTTTTATATTTTTAGGCGGACACTGTTTGTAATAGTTATTAACAAGTTATTACTAATAATATCAGACATTTTTGTGTAAAGATGAAGAAGTGGATACGAAAACTTGTATCTTTCAGGTGGAGCTCGTTTAAAGCAACGAATAAAAACAAGCCATTTCCACACAAATAAGATTAGTCAAACGGGGAAACCAACTTTTAAAATTCAGAATGCCATTATCTAGTCAGAGTTTTAGCGTAAAGCACTTGTTTTTTGTTCGTCACAGCATGTACAAACGAGTATAAAACATAGCCATTTCTTTGACCTACTGTCACATACAGTGAAACGCCAGAGTCATACCGTATTTCCTCGAATAGTATCCGCGGATACTATTAATTTCAGGCCAAAAAATCTCCAAAAATTTAAAGATTTT
>JAYJLX010043748.1:0-13512 GCA_036873525.1 Chalinula nematifera
CTTTGGATATTTTTTTCCAAAATAATTATTTATTTTCGAAATTGGAGGTCCGAAATTTTAGAGGAATTACGGTATAATGAGCTGAATTAAGAAATAGGGTGTGGCCATGTAATTTGAAATGGCCGATTGAAAATGCTTTGTCTTCTGAAAACGTTTTCTTGTAAATTTAAGTGTAAACCCTTTGCTCCTCGAGTTTAAGCTATTTATATTAGGTTGTTGAATTGATATACTTATATTTAGATCTTCTTTACATAACTGTGTTTCTTCTTGCCTTCTTATACAGTACGCAGATATGACCATCTTTGATATGATCAATAAAACTGAATATGATCTGATAACCGAGCTGAGAAGACTTTCTGAAATTAAGGGAGCTGGTCCTAACTGATATTTTATTATCAGTGTATCGACAAATCCTTAATTAGTTATGACTAAAAAACAAGTGAGTTTATGATATAGTATAGAAACTGGAGGGAGGAAGAAAGGAAGGAAAGAGGGGAGGGAGTCAGGTTTCCAGGCTATATCAGGTCTTAAGATGTGAGATGGCTGGGCAGGATAGGTCCTATTGGTATACAATATCGCTGCTAAGTACATGGGCGTACTGAAAAATAATTACACAACATAATATATTTTTATAAACATGTTATATAATTATTATACTACTTTATAATATCTAGGCCATCTACCCCCATATCCAAGACTAGACAAGAAAATAAATTGGACTGACACCATAGCACAGAAGGTTCCAGTAACAGTCTTGATTTGTATAAATGGCAAGAATCATAGTTAACTTGACTAACAGCGCTATAGTGTGTTATCCCCACTGAACCTGGCAGATGGCTAGATTAAAAAAAAAATGTTTTGTTTTTTTGCTTAATTGTGTACTTGCCAACGGTATCCCTATCCATTCCCATGTATGTTTGTAATGAATTTCAACAATTTAAAAAAAAAATTGATAAATTAATACTTGAACCCCCATAATAACGTACCACTATACAGTGGACGTGTGATAAACCAATAATCAGCACAACAGTACAAACAAGGAATAAGCCAAAAGACTAAACCCTTACTGTCCGTCAATTAAATCAATAAGAAAGGGGTTGGGAACAAGGCTACCTCAATTGTAGTAACTGCAATATAGTTGTAATTACAGTTAGCACTATGTATAATGATTGTATAGTGTATATACGTAATGCTATATATACATGTATTGTACAGTGTAGTGCTGTATATAGTATAGCACTATATATATTGTATAGTGTAACACTGTTATATTATATTGTATATTATAGTGCTATGTTGTAGGAATAATCAAATAATTGATATGATGCATTACATGGTATCACTCCCTCCATTATGGGATAGCAGATGCACACATGTCTGTGCTTACAATAACTGAAAGTATATGCATTGATGACAGTGTTGTGTTATGCAAAAAGTTATTTTTTCCATTATACAATTATAAACAGTGTGTTTTCAGTGTACACAGTATAGTAAAGTATTGACTACTACACGTGCTCAATTGCATTACAAGTGTATAAGTAGTAGTACATGAGTTTCAATTCCCAGTATAATAAGCAGTATAGTAGTACTGAATGTAATTTTACTTGATACTTGTGTCAACAGCAGTGTAGTGGAGTGACAAATTACATGTATGTAAGTAACAAATTTTGACAATAAAAATAATTATTGATGGAATTTATGATTTAGCTGCAAAATGTGTTTGTGCTGCTTGTACTTTGTACATTCATATATGCATATACACATAAACTGCTGTGTTGTACAGTTGAACCTTTGAATAAAGGACACTTTGGGACCCTATATAAATTGAAGTGCTTTGTCCTTTATAGAAAGGTTGTTCTCTTCTCAGAGGTCAAAATGTATTAGACAAGTCTATTTGGGACACTGACAAGTGTCCTTTGTTGAAAGGTGTATTATACTATGTCCCTTTCTCAGAGTGTCCACTATTGGAGGTTGTACTGTATATAGTAATGCACAATAAATTACCAAATGATATATCCACCAGGACTATAGTTTACATTACTATACAAACATGGTTGCATGTCCATCTGATTATTCTTAACAGTAATTAAAGGTATCATATGCTAGAGGATTACATGCATGTATTGTTGTATTTTTAAGTTTAAATTAGTTGTTTTTTCTTATATAAAGCATAAAGTATTATTGCTTTGTTGTTTTTTTTGATTATGTTGTGCTGCTTTATTAGACGTTTGGAATTTAATTGATATGCATATACGTACAATGAATTTGTTTGCCATAGTTGGATATCAGATGCTTATGCATGAAAAATATATTATAATGCTAACTATGAAATTATTTTACTTTAAACGGGTGGGTGTGTCATAATGTTGTCATTAATCATAGCTTTCCCTTGTGACTTGCTATTATGATATTCATGGTGAAATTGTATTCATAGGTATTAAGCCAGATTTGCAATATATAATTATGTCAACATTGCATATGGGCTGTTCAACCTTTTGATAATCAATTTATGCTTGAAAAGACTGGGATATTATACCAACGTATCGTAACTTCAGCTTAAGTATGCAGGTTTAATACTGTTATACAGTACTTCTAAATACCTGAATTCTCCATCTCACTCTCACTGCTGCTTATATAGGGCTTTAATATACCATGCATGCAGTGATATACTTTTACAAACCAAGTTGGTTGCCATCATGATGTTTGTTATATCTTAGTGTGTGTTAAAGAATATAATAGTATATAGGTATACACTATAGAATTGGATGTAATAAATTAACTCATAATTATACAAAACCATTAATGCAAGTTATTTCCATCATCGTACCATTATATTATGTATATCAGTACACACGTAGCAGTGCATACAGGGCACTATATGGCATGTAAATATATGGCCATGTTTTTCAGCTAAGGTGCACAACATACATGCAACATGCATTTCAGTTGAATAAAATAATTTTTTTTGCAATCGATAATAATTTAGAATCAGCAGTACTTTAAGACTATGAATTTTATTTTATGTAATAGTATACCACACAAAAACAATTAACAATGGGAATTTTTTAAGCCAGCCAGCCTGTTTTTTTAATACATTTCAGCAAAAGTATAATTATCATATTAATTATAATAGTTCCATAAAAAAAAGAGAACAATTTTACATGACAAAATAATAAATGTACACATTAAACATACTTAAGCTTAACTTAAGTTCGTTTATTCTTTGGTTCCATCATTCTTTTCCAAATGACTTTGGTTGATTTCAACCGATATCATCTAGAGTGTCTTCATTGTGAATACCGATTCTAATCTCATTCCCCTGTATTACATTATGGAAAGCATAATGTTCATTGTAAGGATAATTTTCACCGATTTCTTGCGGCTTTGTCGGTGTAAGTGGCAGTTGTTGACCAACTTTATACCATTCATGAGGAATTTGGTTGGTGGTATTGTCTTTTGCTAAGTTGTAAGATAATTGAGAATCATCAGTTCTTTTGGATGCTTGTAGTGGTAAGGTAGCGTGTACCACTTCAATATCATTTGTTGATCCATTATTTAAGGTTGAATATAGTGGTGATGTTTCCAGCTGGTGGCCATTAGCAGCTGCTGCTGGTGTATGTTGCTGTAATCTCTGTATCCTGTCATATTCATCATTACCATTAAATGGTTTAACTATCAGTGAGTGTTTTTGTTCTACAGTAGAGTACTCTCCCATTGGTAATGGTTGTTCTCTGTTCACTTCACAATGAGGGAATGGAGTATTTGATGAGTTTGGAGGTACCCTGGATCTGGTCTCATCTAGTAGAAAACCAGGTTGAGTATAGTTTCCATCTTTAACCTTAAAAAAATATTCAATAAATGCAAGAAGTATATCCTTTTTTCTTAAACTCACTGATAGCTCTAAAGAAGTCTCGTCAACGGAATGCTTAGGAACACAATGTTTACCTCTATAGATAATCATTACACTGAGCATGATGATAATCACCAGCAGCAATAAAACCAGAACAACAGTAGGAATAATAACTATATAAGGGTTACTAAAATTACGATCGCTACACATTACCATGCAGAAAAAAAAATACCTCCAATAATTATTGGAGTCCAACTCTCACTGGTACCTGACAAATTATAACCAATAAAGCATAAAATTAATAGTGAAACACTATTATAACTTTCATATGACTCACTTAGTGTTGAGGGTATAGTTGAGTTGTAGGTGGGTTCATATGTAGTCGGTACTGTGTCTATAGGAGTGGATGATGGATTAGGTGATATGACAGTAGTCTCATAGTTGGTATCCAGTGCTGTATCCAATGGGAGTGGTAGTTTGATTGGTATATTATCCATCCTGTATGCTGGTTCAATCTCATAGGATATGTTATTATAGTCAATATCATATACTGTTATGTTACATGTAGTGACTAGAATGTCACTACAATTTGTCTCGACAGCAACTAATGAACCACTGGATTGTTCAATAGTACAGAGATAGGTTACATTACACCCACGAGGATTAGAGACCAGGGGATTGAATACACACGTGAAACACACACGGACTGCAGTATCATTCTGTGTGGTAACTATGGTTTGGTCTGTGACGTTAATCGTTGCATTCATCACATCAAATGTACCTGGGTATATTATAATAAACAATTAAATACAACATATCAACTAATTAACTAAATCACTCACTTATTGTATGTACATTAGTTGAATTAAATGGTATACCATTGTAGTAGATCACTATGTAAGCCATTACATTCCTTATTCTGCTCATATCAGTTACATCAGCCATCCCAGTCCATCCCTGTAGTCCACCATTATCATTCAGCTGGTCTATAGTATAATTACTGCTGATCATAGCTGACACCATATATAATACAGTAGAGTGTGGACGATACTCTAGACCCTATAGTTTAATCGTGTGATTGTAAGTTTTAGCTTGTGAAATCATTGTTTACTGACCATTACTGATATATTACAGAGTAGTTGATTTCCATCATTATGGTGTAAGGAGATGTTTGATTCAAAACGTACTGAAATTAGAACTATAAGTGATTCTAAAATGATATAATTATACTAAATCGTATACCTTCTTTAACATTAACTAGTGTTGTATCAATATCCCCTTCCAATTCCTCATCACCTGACCCAATGACTGCGGCCACAGATATACTATAGATACCCGGAGCCACATTAATACTGTACTCATTATCACTAGTAGTTGTATTAGTCACCAGATGGTAACATTCAGCACCATAACGAATGTTGACTCTATACATTAGTGATCCATTGATACCAGGTAGAATGAATGGAGTATTCCAGGTACAATTGATAGTGTAAGGAGGCTGGTATTGACAGGACACACCCACTTTGAATGGTTTACCTAGGATACCATAATGTATGATATAGATACATTTAAGCTGCCATCAAAGTTGCAAAGTGTATAGTGTGCTTTATACATTGGTATATAGCAAAAACCACTTTTTTTTCACAGAGAAAATCATGATCAATAGCTTCAGTAGCTGAAATTCATACCTTGTATGTATAGTATAGCATTGTCAGTTTCATCTACTATTTCTTCATTATCTGTTCCTTGATTAATCTTACCAAATGCCTTACACACTACTGTAGTACCATTGAGTGATATATTGTTCCCTGGTATTGTTAGAGTACAGTCATTACCACCAGGACCCTCCACTGTTATACCAACACTAGTAATATACGGTGCCCAGGAAGTAGTGAAAGAGTCAACGAGGCCATTAATTAGCCATTGAATTAATACACCTTCATTCACAGTACACCGATACACTGCTGACTGGAGTATAGTGATATTGGGAGAGGGAACGAATGAGAATTTGACCTCAGCCGCCTCATCTAAATGAAAGGCCATGCATGATCAATATATATAAAACGTCAATATTCTATCATAAAGTAGACTACTGACCTATCACTAAATTTGCTATAAAAAAGACGGCCGAAAACACTTCAACAATAACAAATTTCATCGGAACTATACTATTTCAAGAGCTGTTTACATCGAAGTCTACTTGTTGAAAGTTAGATCTTCTACTTTAATATTTTTTTACAGCTGTGGGCGTGGTCGTTGAAACGGGCTAGCTAGCTTCTTTAGTGATTAGATTACTATACGGTAGATAGATCCACTCTTGCATGCTGCGCACTCCTCCAGCAATCATTGACTTTCGTTGAATCATCGATCCCTTGCAATTCCATGTTGTTTGAGTTTGATTTATCAAATAAAAACTGCTACCACAGATATATTATAGACACCCCACACCAAATCTTTATATCATTACTTTAAAATAGTGGTCATGACAGTAGATCACCAGTGTTAATATCAGTGATAATGCGACTCTATTGGTGCATTACTATATTCTACATCCTTGATACCAGGTAAAATAAGTGGCACATACATTCCACTGTGATGAACATTGTCAGTATACTTGTACAAGTATGCTTGAATTCACCGGGGCAGTCGACACCATCAATGTTATGTCCTCTTACTGCTTGACTAGTCTCGTGTAGCAACAAAGTGAACATGCTGCAATATTTTATTATCTTGTATGTATAGTGCAGTGCTGTCAGATTCATCCAATATTTCTTCACATTAGCCATTCCTTCATGATTAATTTTATCAAATACATTACACACTACTGTCGATTGATTGATCTAGATCTATTCCCTGATATTCGTATAGAATGCAGTTGCTTCCACCACCACTCTCCTTAGTCCGCTGCCACGGTTATACCAAAACTATTTACTTAAATAAGGAATCCAGGAACTAGTGGCAGAGTCGACACCATCAATGTTATGTGTACACCTTCATCCACAGTACACTGCTGGCCGGACAGCCGCAGCCACCTCACTATAACACTTCTTGCAGCGGTTCAGCATTGATAGAAATTAGACTATACCATGATATAATTATGCAAGCAAAGTATAGTCTAGATAACTTACAATTATCATAGAGCCAATCTAAACGATCATTATACAGCCAAAAGCCTAGCAACACAGATCATTATGACCAACCGGTTATGACATGGATAATTAGACTATACTACGGTTATGACATGGTTATGATATGATGACGCTGCGGGACGCCCACGCAACGTCGTGCTAGTTAAAAGGTGTGGCTAATATCACTAACAACCTTAGTTCTAGATGATAACACATCCCACCGGCTTTGACCATAGTGGAGTGAAACATTATTTTGCATATTATAAAATATGTCAGCTTATTTAATCAAACATTTTAAAAAGCCTCAGTTTAAAAAAAAAAAACTGATAAACAAAATTAAGCATACATAATTGAATATCAGGATAATTCAGTCATTAATCTTGAAGTGTATATTTCCATATGCTATATTATTATCCATGATCATTGGTCCCTGTTGATGGTGGGTTACTGTATCATAACATGTGTTAGTACTGAGAGGAACATCCCCTGCTGTGGATACACAGCCGGCAGATAGAATATGCAGACAATACATTATATAGTACATTACCTTGATTATTCCTCTTGGTGTGTGTGGCTCTCTTAATTATGAGTATTATAAATACAATTAGTAATATCACTACAAGCAACATGAATACTACAGACATCACTACTGTGGATTGGTATATATGGAACAATATAACATAGGAAAAAAAAAACTATGCATAATCATAGACTCTACCTCTTATTATTATTGCAGCTGAAATTTTACTAGTGGGACCTGAATTAGCCACATAAAATTTAATAAGCTTCTTTTAATTACGTCTGTACAGCTCAATAAGAACTTACTTATAGTTGAGTTGTTGGTGGGTTCAGGAGTGGATGATGGATTAGATGATATGACAGTAGTCTCATAGTTGGTATCCAGTGCGGTATCCCATGAGAGCGGCAGTTTGATTGATATATTATCCATCCTATATGCTGGTTCAATCTCATAGGATATGTTATTATAGTCAATATCATATACTGTTATGTTATATGTAGTGATATTAAGGAATACACAACCATTACTACTAGTACTGGTGATTACTAATGAACCACTGGAGTAGCCCTCACTAGTACTGAGATAGGTTACATTACACCCACGAGGATTAGAGACCAGGGGATTGAATACACACATGAAACACACACGGACTACAGTATCATTCTGTGTGGTAACTATGGTTTGGTCTGTCACGGTGACATTAATCGTTGCATTTATCACATCAAATGTACCTGATATAATATAATAGCATAATTGGCTACTAAATGCAATGTAATAAAATCATTAACTAAATCACTCACTTATTGTAAGTACATTAGTTGAATTGAATGGTATACCATTGTAGTAGATCACTATGTAAGCTGTTACATTCCTTATCCTACTCATATCAGTTACATCAGCCATCCCATTCCATTCCTGTAGTCCGCCATTATCATTCAGCTGGTAATTACTGCTGATCATAGCTGACACCATATATAATACAGTAGAGTGTGGACAATACTCTAGTCCCTATAGTTTAATCATTATATAGTATGCATGTGGGTTTAGCTTATTATATCATCATTACTAACCACAAATGCATTACAAATTAACTTATCTTCATCTAAGTCATTGTGATATCGATGTAAGGAGATGTTTGATGTGAAATACACTGACATAAAAATCATTATTAATAACAACAATAACAACTGCATGATAACATACTAAATTGCAAATATACCATATACCTTCTGTAGCATTAACTATTGTTGTATCAATATCCCCCTTCAATTCCTCATCACCTGACCCAATGACTGCTACCACAGATATACTATAGATACCCGGAGCCACATTAATACTGTACTCATTATCACTAGTTGTATTAGTCACCAGATGATCACTAGAGTCCGCCACACTAATATTGACTCTATACATTAGTGATCCATTGATACCAGGTAGAATGAATGGAGTATTCCAGGAACAATTGATAGTGTAAGGAGGCTGGTATTGACAGGACACACCCACTTTGAATGGTTTACCTATATGATATCGAATACAGTACAACCTCCAATAGTGGACACTCCAAGAAAGAGACCATATAATAAACCCCTCAGCAAAGGACACTTGTCAGTGTCCCAAATAGACTTGTCCAATACATTTTGACCTCCGAGAAGAGGACAACCTCTCTATAAAAGACAAAGCACTTCGATTTATATAGGGTCCTAAAGTGTCCTTTATTCAGAGGTTAAACTGTATACTACAACTGATTCACTGAATGCAGTTGATTAAATAAATGACCACTAATTCAATGAAACAATAATATTAAAAGCAAACTGATAAAAGACAAATTTTAATACCCAATTGACAAATTATTATCTATTTCATTATAGTGAAACTTGTTGTGTTGAAGCAATGCAAACTATATATAAAAGTTTTCCATACCTTGTATGTATAGTGTAGCACTGTCAGTTTCATCTACTATTTCTTCATTATCACTAGACATTCCTAGATTAATCTTACCAAATACATTACACACTACTGTAGTACCATTGAGTGATATGTTATTCCCTGGTATTGTTAGAATACGGTCGTTACCACCAAGACCCTCCTCTGTTATACCAACACTAGTAACATATGATACCCAGGAAATAGAGGCAGAGCTAACACCATTAATTATCCATTTTATTGGTAGACCTTCATTCACACTACACCGATATACTGCTGATTGAAGTATAGTGATATTGGGAGAGGGAACGAATAAGAACTGGATGGCAACTTGACCTATATACAACATTAATTAATTGATCAGTGAAATAAATCATTGCATGATCCATATGCCCGCACACAACTTAAAAAGTATCCCGAATTATGGGCATTAATTGAACTGCCATTTTAGTATCTTCATACAGCTAAATTTAAATGTGCACACACAAGTTGATAGAACTAAATTTAAGACAACTTACAATTAGCACTGTCAATGAGGCTATAAATGATTGCAGCTAGTGTGGCATAAATGGTTAGCAGCTTCATCACCATTCAGTAGGGATTGTACAGTAGAAGCCCAGCCCCTTAGACTCTATACATTCAATACTGTGAAGGTGTGGCTGACATTTTAGTAAGTTGTTTGTCTCTGGATCGAGGTAGTATTGAACTTTAGTTATACAGCTGACAAAAACAGTTAAATAAAGTTTTTGGTTTGATGCATTAACTGAAAGTATGTTAATCCAAAACTTTCATGATTGGAATTATTTACAGTGGCTAATAAATTAGCCTTTGTCTGTTACTGATTATATCAGAAGGGGATGGTTCATCGTATAATTATTTTTTAAGAGCACTAAATTAGACTATGCTACAACGATATCGGATTTACAAAAAAAAAAGCATTTTTATATTTCATCTTCTTCACTTGAAAATCAGGATATGCATGGTCTCGATCCGAATAATTATTTGTTTGAAACATTTTTTCCTGTGAGAACTTGTTTAGCATGGACAGCAAGAGTTCATAAGTATAGGCAGGGTACATCTTTGTTGCAAAATGCAATCAGCCACACCTCTTGGACCGGGCCACTCCAGTAGGTGTGGTCTGAATCATAAACATGGCTGCTCAATGTGCTGGGTAATGTGCTTGAGTAAACGGATACCCAGGTATTTACTGTACCTTTTTTTTTCCTTTATATTTACTTTATCTTTTTCTTCCTCATAAACTGTATGGACTATTGATTAAGAGATTGAGGATGTCTGAGCAGAAGAAGGGAAAATGCTTTACCAGTAAAAACTGAGGTAAAACTTACATAATCTTGATCATCTCATTAGTGATGATTCAATATTTGAGGTTAGTTGCTTTGTATTTCATACTACATGCTCAGTTTTAGAATCAGAAAGGGGAGGTGGTTAGGGTAATACAACTTTCAGGACCAGTGAGATCTCCTGATCACGTTTACTGTTAATATAGCTGATTATGCTTTATCTATTACCCTTACCCATACTTAATTAACATAATTATGGTCATTAAACACATATATAACATGAGTACCTTGCTTGATAGGTCTAATAATTTCTTTTATTTTGAATCAATACAAAATTAGATTAACTTTTTGCTTTACATGAGTGTTATGTTCTACAATGGCTACGTAAACACAGAAGTTTAGTCACGGGTATTTAGCTTTAATTGTGCTGAGGTGTCTCAGTGTGACGGTCATTGCTCTCACCATTACTTTATATACATTCATCTCAATTTATGCAGTACGTGTTTACTGTGTATAAACATACTTAAGCTCTCGACACTTAGACTACAGTATGATCCATTCATTGAAATCAATGAGCTAAGTAAACAAGCTCTACCTATGTGCCTCCTATCCAACCAGAACATCGTACAAGTTTTTTCACTGGAAGGTCACAAGTAGCTTTACTGAGCTGTCTCAGTATGATGGCTATTGTTTGATACGCTTAATTTATGCAGTTTTCTTAAAATTAGCAAATCAGTGATAACGTAAAATGCATGAATATTGTGTGAATTCAGTTGGCTCAGCTACTTTAATGAATGAATTCTTACGAAGGCTTGCCCCAAATAATGTCAGTAATATGCATGTATTTGTCTAGTATTATGGAGTGATCAATGATTTTTTTTCAAAGGTTTGTTTTAGTCTCACCTAGCCAGCCTGTCCCTTTTGAAGGAGGATATTGGTTCACATGTTACATGTACACATTAATTATAATATTATACAGATACAAAAACTCTACTTAAGAAGCAGATTTCTCGCCGAGAGAAAAAAAAAGGACTGAAAGGAAAAAAAAAACATTCCCTACAGGATTTAAACACACTCAGAAGAAATATGCTTTTGCTAATTGCTAGGATGGCAGTCGATTCAAGCATGTTCATTAAAAGCTTAAGCCTCATCCCTGATGTGGTAATTACAATTATTGCTTGTTATTAATGTAAAAATTATTTTGATTTATCTGTACTGGATTACATATGAACATCAGATTGATCACAGTACTTTGCATTTATACACCAGAGGCTCCATGATTTAAAGAGGTTATAGGCCGAGGTTTTGTTGATGACTAGTCAGCATGATTAAGACCATTATTTATCATTTATTTATATAGACAGCCCCTGGGCCAAGGCTGTTCAGTTATCACGATGTTGTTTTGTAATTGTATCACAACCTGGCCAAATCGTGCTTGCTTATTGCATGATTGTGTAATTTTTATTTAGCACGCTAATTGCTAGCCTATTATGCATGAAGTCAAAGTTACCACACAGCAATAAATATAATGGATAGAGATTCACATGGTTAAAATCTATTTTCTCTATGTAGGCTATGATACTTCCAAAACCAGTCACTTGCTGTTGTTCTATAACACCACTGCATTAAAATGGCTAACAACCGAACCACTAACAAGGAATAATCATCAGTACGATATTGATTCAATGGTGAGCAATATTAATAGGTATTGTATGTATCGACAGATGTAGTGTAGTCATTAATAATGTGGTGTCTTGTTATTGTGTTATAGTAATGTTTTCATTGTGTTGTGGGTATGTCTGTAAGTCAACCATTACAATAGTAGTTACAATAGTTTCAATACAGTATGGGGGATTTAGTGGCGAGATACGAACAATGGGGGGAATATACAAAAAAGTAGTTAAACTGAGCAATTCCACATTTACCCTTTGCATTATAAAAAGCTATTCAAAATCATTGACCACATTATATAAGAAGTATTTGGTAAACGCTCGTGTGTATGTAATAGACTCTTGAGATCATTTTCCTCACATTGCCACACCCAATTACAGTAGTTATGAATGCCTAAACAAGTACATGTATATAATAGTGTTATCAGGTTTCATGGTCATACTATACATGTATACGTTACATATTATACCTCTTCTATTTTTATTTATAATTATACAGAGGTTCGATATAGACAGTATATCAGGAGATTCTGTCAATCAGTGACCACTGACTTGGACAGACAAGGAAAGGAATTCGTATCAACAATTGAAGGTATAATTTATGGGATTAATGCTAAGTCTGGTGAAACCACACCCTTTAGTTGCATAGAGAGGAAGCTAGGATCTGGTATCACACTAATACCTATTTTAATCTGACCTGCATGATTTCTGCAGATAACTGGAAACACCTCGTTATATATTTTGGGTTAATTTTAATCTATTTCTTTTGCATGTATAACAAGACAATTTTGTTCCCTTTGCATTTTTTTTTGCATGTTTAATAAGACAATTTTTATGGTTATAATTTTATGGTTGTTACTACCGTAAACGTTGAAATTTTCACAGTGTATTAATTTTCGCTATATTCGCTATTGAATGAAAATCGTGAAATTTTTACTCGTGAAATATTTTATTATTATAATTATACTTGGTTGATAACTAATAATCTTTAGTTTCTTGCATGGGGTTCATAATTTCATGTGGTTAATAATTCGCTATTGAATATTTTCGCAAAATTTAACCCCGCAAATATTTTCTGTACTACTCAAATGTCATTTTTAGTGAAATAAAAGCCACTTGA